>BQNB010084851.1:0-28636 GCA_026074375.1 Tanacetum coccineum
ACATATACAGCACGAATGTGTTCTTTTTAAAACTTAAAAAACTTAAAAATGAGTAATGTTGTAGGACTAAAATATCTCTACCTATAAAGGGCAACACAATCTATTAAATATTTAAATACTTGATTACACTTAAAACCATTAACTATCTTCACTCTCACTTACCTCCACCCATATATACAATTATACATAAAAAAAATTACACACACAAACTAACGCTACTATAAACCGTCGTTGCTATGCACGGGTATGTATTTATTAGTGAATGTGGTTAGGAAATTCGAGATATAGTTGAAAATCTGCCATGGAAAAATAGACAACCATATATCCCTACTTGGTAGTGTGTCTTTATTGGGAAACTTGATTCATTTGGCAGCAGAACAAATGTTTTCACAGCTTATTCTTTATTTTTGTGTGTTAATACTTACTTGATAGTTGTTTGAACAATTTAAGAAAAAAATTTTTCCGTTTAGGTTTGAACTCTACTGATAAATACAAAGCCAAAAGTTTGCTCATTACAGCCTCTAAGTCCTCACCATACAAACCATGCAAACTCCCCCCGAGCCATGTCTACAAAGTTGGACGTTTCAAAGACATCTACTGTGGGAAAACTTCATGTGCTTAAGCCATCACGTGAAAGGAATGGTGTCACCTCAATTACAAAGGACAACTTGAGTCCAACAGCTGGTAGCAGACTACCAAATAGCCCTCTTGCTGTACCTTCAGTTGTTGGGGCTGCTCCACTGAGAATCCCAGGTAACAATCCACCTTTTGCTAGCGCAGAGCCGCAATCCAGGGTACTACGCTGGAGAATAGACCCTCTTCTCAACTCAGAGCCGAAATGACTTCCTTTAACTTATGGGTGGGAAGAAATCAATGACTACCTGTCACTCCTGAAACTGTTTCATCATTTCTCTCCTGCTAGTGACAAGCCTCGTGAAGTCGAGGCTTCCACTGTAACTGAGGATAGGCATGCAAAACCGGTGGATATGTTATCCGAGGTCCAACAGTCTAGCGAGAAAGGTCATTTGGCGTGCAATGGTGAAACTTATGCTGTAACTGAGAGACCTACTAATAATGGAAAGGACAACTCAAGCTCTGATGCCATTCTTTACTCGGAGGAAGAAGAAGCTAGATTCCTACGTTCACTGGGCTGGGAAGAAACTGCCGAGGAGGAGGAAGGCCTTACAGAAGAGGAGATAAGTTCTTTTTACCGAGATGTTAGTAAGGTACGATAAAATGCGTTAATTTTTCCAGTTATGTTGTTTTGGTGTCTTAGTAAAGGTGGCAAGATGGTGGGTCAGGTTAAACGATATCAATAAATACATTAAAAACGGACTTGGTTGGGTTGACCTGGAACATCTTCAAAAAAGTTTATTGTAATTCTCTAATTTTACAAAAAAGCAAATTACATAATGTGGTCTTTAGGCGACTTTCAACCGTTTCCATTTCCTCTTTTTACCCAATGTATTTGTTTTGACCTGTTGAAGATCAATCACAACATCGAACCATTGATAATGTAAATGGTTAAAATTGCCATCTCTATGTATGGACCATAATTTCTGAACGAACTTGTGGTTGTTTTGTGTGCAGTACCTGAATATGCAGGCAGCCTCCAAGATCTTTAAAGGAACACAACCAAAGTTACTAATACCGCTTCACTCACAAATGGGAAAGAATGGTGATATCTCGTCTGACACTAAGCTGGAATCTTGAATTTGCTGAAAGAAAAGAAAAGATATTTTTTTTCTGTTGTTTTTCCTTAATTTTAATATCACAATATGGGGAATGTAAGTAGTGAGACAGGGATTTTAAAAGTTTTGAAATCCAAGTCAGAGTAGTGGTTTAATGAATAACAATAAGTACATACGGTCTGAGTCCCCAAAAGCTTGCAGTAAACCTCTGTTTAATATAAGCTGTGTGTCCTACCTCCTTGACGTTTGGGATCTTTCTGACGTTTAAAGGTTGAGATAAAAAAAGAGAATAGGAAATAGCTGCTCATGGAAATTGCTTCAATCTGGGTTCTTGTCGGTTTTGGTTCTTTCATTTTTCCTTGAGAAGGGCTCGACAAACATTATAAGCTTATGGTTTTTTTATTTATTTTTAAGTAAAGAAAAAAGAGAAAGAGAGTTTTGCTTTATTCTATGATGGTTTATTTTTGTGTTCCTTTTATGCACTAATTTGGAATATATATATCTATAGGTCCAGTGAGATTGAGTCCACTAGCCCTTTTAGCCCCTAGAACTGGCCATCCTCAATTGTATGTTAGCAGTTGCCCCCTCATTTGCAACTCTAATGGTAATATCGCTACGGGTATGGCTTACTGGTAATCCCTTTTACGAGCTTAGCTAGATATGCATAGATAGTTATGATTTCTACTTCCTTTTTCCTTAAACTTTTCATATTATTGCAATGATTAAACAAATACTATTCTTTTTAACCATGCCGTAACCCCCCCATCTCTTAGCTTTATGGTTCGTTAAAACATCAAGCCCATGATACTGTTATTTCAAGCCATGGCGTGGTTTTGTGTGTGTTTTGAATATTTTTTACCTTTTAATTAAAAATTACGAATTTGTGAGTCTGTAAAAAGATGTGGCGTTTCAGACTGAAATGAGTCTTAAACCCATAACCTCTTAATTGGTAGAGGTTTAGGTTCTACCAAGTTAAACGTGATGGATATATATGTTAAAAAAAAAAGTGATGGATATACTTTCATTATGCTTTAACTTTCTTAACCGGGATGATGAAGACCTATGGTTTCACTCTTTTCTACGTCTACATTTCCTGTGAAGTTTTATTTCGCGTAATTGTCAATTATAAGAGCACACGGTGCCCTACATTATAAGGCTGGCTGGTGCCTTATAACTTTGTCGTATGGTGCCGACCCACACTAAAGCTCGCGCCATAGCCTCTCGCGCCGTACTCGCTAGCTATAGCATTATGCGTATTTTTAATCTTTCAACTAAGTTTGCGTTGTTAGTCTTTTGATTTTTTTCTTACATAATTAGTCCCAAATATATAATTAGTGCATTATTTTATTTAAATTATGTAATGTTTTTTATTTCAACATGTTGTTTTATTTGAATAAAAAAAAATTAAAAACTGTAAGGTTTTATAACTTGCGTGATATAACAAAAACTCTATGGCACAGAGATACTTTGTGCTTTAAATGCGCGGAAAGTAATAAACTTAAAGTAAAAAATAATTTTCTTTCGTTTATGACCTTTCTAGATTGTAGCCGAATTTGGGGACCTTGCTTCTTATTATCCAGGTCTTAGTGTAGGCATAGGCAATGACTTGTGTAGATGGTAAAGTTAACTAGAAGTTCTATAAAAATAACCATAAGTCCAATCGACATATTTTGTCTTTCAGACACTTTGGTTTGATAACCTCGTTGAATCTTGAACATGCATGGAATGCATGTGATGTTTTTAACGTATTGATCATGTATAGACAAGGTTTCGTACTAAGATTCAAACCAACGAAACCAACCATAATTTACAAAAAAGTTTATGTATATTTCTTTTCATGCCTTATAATATAAACATATCGAAGATGGGGAATGGATTAGTCCATATCCTCTGTCCATGACGGTTCGGGGAAAATACATACAGATAACAAAGAGCAACGACGATCAAAACATTATGTTGGTTAAATTTGACTATGACATCGCGACACAAGAGTCATTTGTTTGTTGTCCATCTAAACTAAACACGTTAGCGTCAACATTATGTGGTGAAATGAAATAATCTGAGAATATACACATCGAGTTGAGATTTTTAAAGATAAAAAAAAAAATCAACTTATGTATGTCGTCGTAAATCTATGAAAATGAGATTGTTAGGGTAATTAGTCCTCTTCAAAGCGCAGAGCCTTATATAGCAATAAGGATTATATCGCAACTCTCAGCAAAATCAGACCATCTAATGAAATGGTATCGAGTCAACTTCATGAACCGGCCTGCCTGTGAATGAACCAAATTATTTTCAGCTCCTCAGGGTCAGGACTATCTATTACTGTAGTAATTTCTCTTTAACACGTGTGCATCTACACGTACGTACATGTATCATATGTATGCATTTCTACATGTTGCCCGATTATGGTCTATCAGTTTGTAGTCTAGGTATAAAGAGAAGAAAGAACAGTATCAAATGGATATTAACAAAAAAAAGGCAATAGTTATTTTCAATCAATTTCTATGAATTTTCCGTAATATTAAATGGATTTACATTGAAATAGTTAACTATTACAGACTGAGATTTGAGGGAAGCAATAGTTGTAAGTTTCTTTTAAGCTCGTCAAATGCTAATTGATTAACAATAATCAAGATTTTGGCACCGTCTTATGGTTTCGACCACTAGTTGAGGTCAAAGACCGAGAAAAATGTCCAAATTACCGATAATTAGTATATGGTTAGCATTGCATCCACAACAAGCAGGTTACTTAAGATTATTGCTTTAACGAAAAACTTGTGTATAACCTATAAAGACTCTCTGGCTTTGATTAAGCTGCATAAAACATGGAAAGAAATCAAGCGAATTTATGAAAACTTTGACTTAAATGGACACAAACACAAATGTTTCTCGGTTCTAGGTCTAATGGAGAAGTTAATGAACTGATTGAAATTGTGCTTGTATAAGAATCACATACATAGTTCAGATTGTTAAGTAGTCAACTCTGATACTTTTCATAAAAATGAATTGCTGCACGTCGGTGTTTCTTTTTATTGAAGAATCATGTTCCTAAACGTTAAACACGTATGTCGAACCAGGATGATTTTTCTTGGTTTGACCAGTTATGCAAAGATCAACAGTTTAATTAAACTATCGGATTTGGGACATATCAAACCAAGGTTACATACAGTTTATTAGTCAAGATTCGATGTCACAAACAAGGCGAACCGGGCTGCTAACTCCCATATGTAAAATTGTTGAAAAGAGACTTCAACTATTAAAAAACAGAAAAGTTGAGTATGTGTTAAAGATATATGGGTAGTAGGTCAAGTTAGGATATTAATGAAAACCAATGTTTCAACTCTAAAATAATTTTAATATGGTTGATAATTAAATTTGTCAGCATTAATTCATAAGAGCCTGATTAATTGGATCTCGATGGCCACAAAGAATTATATATACATGTGAACATGTCCACATTGTAAAATAATCTAGAATCAAAGACTTATCAGATATACTACTATGCTTGCAGTTGCATATAGCCTAATTAAAGCAAGGGTTCATGGAGTCATGGCTATTATTTTGTTTCATAATTAGCCTAAGAAGAAACTTAACATAATTATTATATACAAGGTCAATGACTTAAGAGTTTTGTTTACTAATTTAAATATAATCTAATTAAGCTCATAAGCTACTAGTAAGCTTTTGAGATTTTCAATTAGCTTGATGCATTTCGCGTCCAAATGGTTCAAATAAGGAACTTAATCTGAAATATGATAACTCTTTTCTTATTCTAGCAGCCCATATAAAAGTTCTTATAAACTAGAATGAGGAATTAAGCAGACCATGCAACGTTCTCCGACCTTCTTGTCCTTCTCTAGAGCCGTATACGAGGGTGTGCGATGTGTGCTATCGGACATGGCCTCACATATTTAGGGGCCTCAAAATTTACATTCCGTTATATAATCGGGGCCTCAAATTTCACTTTGAGCAAAAATTGTTAATGTAATATAATTATATGTTGTAAATATTTGTTAAATTTGAAGCTAAATCATTAAAATACTATGGTTTTTATTTCATAAACTATTAGAGGAGAGTTATTTTGGATATTCTATTTTTTTTAGATACTAGGGAATCAATCTCAGCCATCCATCTAAAAAAATGAAAGGAGAAGATTAATCCGCTTTTATTAATTAAAAAAAATAAAAAAAGGCGCGTGAGGGGACTTAATGTAAAATTCACACCACAAACACTCACCCAACTTCAGATCACTCACTTTTTCTCATGTATTTCTCACTATTCTCTATCAAAAACACACTAAAAAACACACTATTTCACGTCATTCAAACCGGATCAATTACACACACTAAAAAAAACAAACATAACCGTACGTCACATCTGAAATAGAAGTTAACGACGGTGATGTTGCTATTGACGACCAGATTTTAAAGAATAAGCCTACACGCGAATGTTCGAGTTAAAAACCACTCAAAATGATGATTAAAATCATCGATTCAGGTATAAAACACTTCATCTACATATTTTACTATTATTTACGCATAAATAATGAAGTCTAGTGTTTCTAGAGTTTATGATGAACATATTGTGATTTTTGTTCTAGTTATTGTGTTTTATAGAGTTTATAATGAAGATTTTTTCGATAATATTTTAAATTCTTGATGATAGTTATTGTGACTATGTAGGTTTTCAGTTATTAGATAGTGTATGTGATTTATTATTAAGATTTTAATGAAGAAAATGTGTGAATAGAAGTTAAGTTTTCACTATTTAAAAAGGATTTGTTGATGATATTGTGATGTTAGAGACGATATGATGGACTAGAAGTTAGTTTAAGTAACGGAATCATAGTGTAAGAGCACACATAAGCCTTTTCCGAAGTTGTAGGCTAAGCTGAAGGCTTAGTCTAAGTTAAACAGACATAGTATGATCTGTTAGTGAAATATCATATATGATAAGTTGTCTAAAAAAACTGTAAAAACTTATATAATATAGAATATAATATATGATATAAGTTAGTTTTAAGCGTTTATAGAGATTTTGTTGATATTATTGGTTTGAAAAGTTATTTGTGTGTATAATATCATATATGATAATCTGTTTGAAAGTTAACTTGTTTACCATTATAATATATCATATATGATAACGTGCTTGAAAATTAAATCAAATCTTCTTATTTGTGTAGAGAAGGCTGTTTTCAAGACATTGTGAACACCGCAAGCATCTAAAGGCCCAAGAAGCTCAATGAAGAAGCTCATGAATTTTCATTTCACGTTCAAAATGTATTCTTCATTTTTTTTCTTGTAATCTCCGAATGGAGTTTTGACGTCTACGGACGATTTTGCAAACCATTAGAAACTGGTATAATGTGTTACTAAAATGGTTTAACTTTCTTGGTACCATGTCATGATGTTTTATGCTGAAATGAAAATGGCAAAACATTTGCGGATGTGATTTTCGATATTATGTTTATTTTGTATAAGTTTTATTGCACACATTCATAATCACTTGTAAATAAAAAGCATTAGAACAGAAAACATGTTATTATTGTTTAAATATCAAGTATGATGATTTGATAAATTAGTGATGGTCATGTTAAATCATATGTGATTTTTAAGAGAAATCACATATGATAGTTTGCTACTAACTTGTAAAATACAAATATCACATCTGATATATGATAGATTCACATGCATGTAATATCCAAATCAACCAGAATCAAGTAAAATAGAATTTCTAACACTTGTTCATATAATAATCAAACATTAAACAAATTATTTTCAAATATCACATATGATAATTATAATGAAAACAAAAATAATGTAAAATCATATATGATTTACCTAGCATTATGAATTGTTGAAAAAAAAGAACATTTTTGATGGTTTATCATTGAATCAACATAGTCTTATTATTTTTTAAACAAACATTCTTCTCTTGAACTCAATATTCTTTCGTCTTGAACTGAATCTTCTTTTTTTTAAAATAAATTCTTCTTGAATCACAACTTCTTGTTGACCCACGACTTGTTCTTGATCTTCAAACCTTAGCTCCTCCCTTAGCTCCTCTTGTTGTGATCAAAACTTCCACATAATGAACATGCATTCATGTTTTTCAAAACGTTTTTCAATTGATTTTTCCTTTCCTCCTTTAATGTGCAACTTTCGACGTCCTTTGGGCGTTCCAACAGATGGGTTGTTAACATCAACTACAGGCGTTGCGACTCCAACAAGTTGATCCAGATTATCAGCCTTGTTCTTTTTTAAAGTCAGTCTCATCATAGATTTTTTGCACATATCTGTAAGCAGAAAACAAGAAATTAAAAAAATAAAAATAAAAATATAAATAAGCTGTTTCATGACAAAAAGCAAAAAAACACATATGATATCACATATGATATATCCAATAAAACAGACTATGTGATATCATATGTGATATCACATATGATAAATCTAACAAAATGAAATATCACATGTGATATCACATATGATATATCAAACAAAAATAACCTTAATTATAAACACATTAACCCAAGCTAAAATCACATATGATATATTTCATATCAGCTTAAAAAAGCTGATTATTGCCACTAATAAGGTTAAAAACCAGCTTATATCAGCATTAATTCAATCAAACACCAAATAAACTTATTATGCTTTATTAAACCACTAAACAAAGGAACTATCTAGAAATTTTACGAAACACTCTTTGCTCACTTGATATCATATATGATATATCAAATAAAATAACCTCAATTATAAACACATTTACCCAAGCTAAACTCACATATGATATATTCCATATCAGCTTAAAAACTGATTATTACCACCTGATAAGTTAAAAATCAGCTTATATTAGCTTATATCAGCAACTTAATTCAATCAAATACCAAATTAATTATTAAGTTTATTATCACTCACAAATGAAACTATTTCTAGAAAATTTTGTGAAACACTACTTTGCTCACTTGATTGAATAGAATCCAAAAACCTGATAATTCATCAAAATAAGCTAATAAGCTAGCTTATAATTCTGTACAATAAATCCAGATAATGATAATTCATAAGCTTATTCACATCAATCATCTAATAAGTTAGCTTATAATTCAACACAATAAAATTCATATAATTTGTCAAATAAGGTGATTTATAAGCTTATAAATTAAGACATCAATCACCTAATATGTTAGCTTATAATTCAGCACAGTAAATTCATATAATTCGTCAAATAATCTGATTTATAAGCTTGTAAATTCAGATGATGATGATTCATAAGCTTATTCACATCAAATAAGCTAAAAAATAATAACATAACAACATATCTGATGTTTAACCTGATGTTAATGAACCGGAGAACGAGATGATCGATTGATGATAAGATGATCGATTGTTGATCTATTGATGATGGTTTGATGTGTTGTTTCTGTTGTTGTGTATTTGATCGTTCTAGAGAGAGAGAAAAATGATGCGATGGATGAGATGTTTATCAAAAAATAAATATATATATATTGTACAAAAATACCCCTCTAGTGTAAATAGACAATTTAATCTCATTCATTGGATGAGATGAAGATGGAAGGTGAGGACGAGTCCCCGATATCCACAAAATGTTTGGTATCCAAATGAACTTAAATCAAACTATTATAACATATATTTAATTGTTATATTTTTCATCACATAAGTTTTTACACAGGGCCACCGCTAGCTTAGCTATGTCACTGTCTTTTCGTTCCTAGCATCTTGCGAGAGTCATTTCATAAAATACGCAGTCAAAGAAAATACTGTCGAAATGCTACTTGCTAATTCTATTTGGAAATACATACAAGTGAATTCAAACTTGTTTTATATTTAAGACAATTTGATTTCTATCAGTTTGATCTTCAAAATATTAATTTTCACTATTCAATTTCAAACTATCAAGCCATGTGAAATCTAATCCAACATTAAAAAGTAAGACGTGTTCAATAACAATAATGATGAATATTTTACATGTCGATGACTCGTTTAATGAATGCAATGATATATAAATTGTGACAGTAAAACCAAATATGTGCTAATAAATTGTCACCATCATGACATACGCTAATAAAGATAAACTATATTTATTAACATCAAGTCATTAAATTTAATTTTCTATATATTTGAATATAAGATCAAGTAATTTGGAATCTTGTGAGGTGTAATAGGAAAAGTTGACTATCTTAATTTAGAAAATCGGACTACAATACAAACAAATGAAAGGATTGGTGAGACAAGAATGTAATTTAAGGATGTGCTATTATTTAATTGGGTTGTATAATATTTAGGCAATAGTTTTAGTATTTCATAATCAATACACTCTACTCTATCTAGATTTATAATATATAATTTTTGGTAGGATTATTTAACTTTTGCTTTAGGGGCACAAATTAAGAAAGATTCACTGTCTGCGTGTCATCTTTTGAGTGATCAATTGATGGCTGTGAGACTTGATATAAAGACCACTCAATGGTTACTGATTATGATACGACCCGGTTTGAGTTGTATCAGGATAGTAACACCACTTCAAGCGTGTGCGAGCTCCTTAAGAATATAAAGAGAAGATAGGACAATTTAGTTGAACAAACTCTGATTACTTTCATTAATGAAACAAAACCTTATTACTAGTTATGTGATAGCTCACTTAAACACAAGGATTATCCTAACATAACAAATAGTTATCTTAAACATTTATCCTAAACAAATGATAACTATGATGGTTATCCTAACCCATAACAAAGTCCATGTGCATATCCACAGGCGTATCATTCCTCACTCCTTCAAAACCACCTTGCCCTCAAGGTGTTGTCTTGTAAACTCTTGATTCCAGGATCCCAAATTCTTTTTTGAATTTTAGCATCCTTCGCTAATCGTTGTTGCTCTTGTCGTCTCAACATTCTCTCTTGACGCCTGAACATTGACTTTTGCTCTAATGGGGACTTCAAAACAGCAAGCTCTTTCTCACTAGCTCGCATGTGATCTGGTGGGCCTCCCTTGGAGGTAATGGCGCCAAGATCACCCTTTTTTCCAGTAGGAGATTTGGTTGTAACAGGTTTTAATCCATCTTGACACCCTTGTTCTTCATATGTAGCAACCATACAAAACCCATCTTGACACCCGTGTTCTTCATAGGTAGTAACCATACTTGTTGACACAACTTCTACCTTGTCTGACGTATGGAGAGTTGTTTCCTCAATATCTTGTACTTGTACCGCTATGTTGAGCTCGTTTGGTTTGGAGATGAACGTGGTAGCCCTCTCGTCCTCAAAATGGGCCTCAGTGATCTGGGCTAAGGCAAAGGCTTCTCCTAAAGTTATAGGCCTTGCCCTCAACAGATCTATTTGTAACGTCAACTTAAGTCCGGAGATATAAAACGATGTAAGTAAAGATTCAGAGATCCCCGTTACTCGATTTGCAAGTATCACAAACTCACTCTCATATTCGGCCACCGTACCCATTTGCAATAGCTTAGATAGTGCATATTTCGCATTCTGATCGCTGCCACCTAATGTCATGAATAGTAGCTCGAAGAATTTTTTTTACTGATGAACAGTAACTCGCAGATCAATAAAGGATTTTTTTTGCGATGAACAGTACCCCACGATGAACAGTGTTCGGTGAATAGTACCCACGATGAACAAATTTTTTTTAGAACTTTAAATTGAAACCCTCTCAACGCAGAGATCTTCATTGAAAGCACCTACGTAGATACGGACCAGCCCATGTTAGGGGTTGTATCGGGATAGGGCACCACTTTAAACGTGTGCTGGCTCCGTCAGAAAATAGAAGAGAAGAACTAGATATTTGTTTATCTTTAACTTTGATTGATTGAATAATGAAGAATGATTCGGTATATATACCGAATAAAAGACATGGCTTGGATCATAAGCCAACTACAAGATAAACATTGACTTGACACTTTCCTAACACAAGTTATTGACTTTCCTAATACGACTCAACACATATCCTAAACATAAATAACTATGATAGTTATCCAAACGTGGCGGTATTAATTGATAGACTGTTAGGGGTTATTGTATCGGTTAGGGCACCACTTTAAGCGTCCTCTAGTTTATTTTTTTCCGCGGTTTATATTGTGCCGGCTCATGCTGAATATAGAGAGAAGAATTAGAGATATTTTGTTCTTAACTTTGATTGATTGATTAATGAAAAATGATTCGGTTATATATACCGATAAAAGACATGGCTTGGAGAATTAAAGCACTATAATGATAATAACATTGCTTTGCCACTTTCCTAACACAAGTTATTGCTTTCCTTAATACGACTCAAACATATCCTATACATAAATAACTATGATAGTTAATTTTATATTCTTCCCGTTCTTTCCTCATTTTATCCAAAAACCAGTGGGCATTTCATTCCCCATCTTCACAACAACCTTGGTCCTTCAAGGTGTGTCTATTATATCTTGATTCCGGGATCTCATAATCTTCTTTGCATTGCAGCCTTTATCTTTTTCTTCTTTATATACTTGTCATTAAGACGTTGATCTAGTGGGGACTTCAAAACAGCAAGCTCTTTCTCACTAGTTTGTATGTGTTATTGATGGTGGTTCCCTGGGATGTGTAATGAGCGCCAAGATCGTCATTGATTTACTTGCGTTGAAGGTGAATTTTTAATTTTGCTTTCTTGCTGCTGCATCTTAGCATATACTAGGTACGGGCTCGTATTTTGCATCCTTAGTTGTTTGGCACCAACCCACGAATCCACTTCATAATTCCGTTTCACTCATAACTCCTGGACACCGTGTTATTCAGATGTAGAGGACCATACTTGTTGGTAAACTTCCACCTTGTCGAAGTATTGGAGAATTGATTCCTCCTAGCACTTGGTCCGGTATGCTTTATGTTGGTGGTCATCTTGGTTTTCTTGTTTATTCTTCACGTCAGGGTCTTCTTGATCACCATCATTAGTATCAACGACCTGATTATTTTTGTCACCAAAAAGAGCCTCAGTGATACAGGCTCTGAAGAAGGCTTCTCCCAAAGTTAAAGGATAAGACCTTAAAAATTCTAAAAGTTTAGGTCTGTTAAAGCGTGCTTCCACTGCCTTGGCTAATGAAAAAACTTCATCTAAAGGTTTGGGGTTTGACTAAAGAGATATTCCAAGAAAACGTTGTAGATCCAGTTTAAGTCCGGAGATATAAAACGACTTAAGTAAAGATTCAGGGGTCGTTACTCTCTTTATAAGCATCTCAAACTCATTCTGGTATTCGGCCACCGTACCCATTTGCAAGAGCTTAGAAAGTGCGTATTTAACGCGTAACAGGTAGATGTCGACGTCTGCATGAAAAGTTAGCTCGAAGAAGATAAAGAAAAAAATGTTTTTTTTATTGTCTGCTCGAAAGTTAACTGAGTATCAACACTTTTTTTTGATAACAGATACGTAATAGTACCCGATGAACAGTACCGTGAATAGTACTTTGGTAAAGAGTAACTTTTTTTGATCCTTAAATCGGTATCCCTCTCAACGAGAGTTCTCAATAAAAGCACCAATTGATACGACCCGGTTTGGGTTGTATCGGGATAGTAGCACCACTTCAAGCGTGTGCGAGCTCCTTAAGAATATAAAGAGAAGACTAGACAATTTATTTGACAAACTTCATTGATTACTTTTCATTAATGAAACAAAACCTTAAATACTAGTTATGTGATAACTCACATAAACATAATACTTATCCTAAACATAACAAATAGTTATCCTAAACAATTGATAACTATGATGGTTATCCCAACCCATCATGAAGTCCCTGTGCTTATCCACAGGCGTATCAGATTATTCAGATGATGACACGCAGACTATTGACTTCTCTTTAACTTATGCCCTTAAAGCACAAGTTAGAAAATTCTTTTAGTTACGGTGATTTGATAATTCTATATATCATGACGCAATTATAACGCAACAACATTCTTTAATCTATTGATCAAATGGACTAAGTGTTGAAAATTTAGTGCAATTGTGGAAATTGGATCATATTTGGAAATGGGTTTGGAGGTACGAAGTGTACACCCATCAAGTCACTGATTTTCCCTGACTCTTTTAGTGGTTTGATTAAATGGGTGTTTATTTGCCTATTTAAGTGGCAGATTTGACTGCATTAATTGACCATAGTTAATTTGGTTATGAAATCATTATTCCTAAATTATGGAGGATAATTGATTTGACTGCATTAATTAACCATATTTAATTTAGTCATGAAATCACTAATTCCTAAATTATAGAGGATAATTATAGAAAAGATTAATTGGCTATTAATCTCTCATTAATTTCGTTATTAGGTTTTGAGTAAATCCCTATAAATAGGGATCATAATTGCATGAAAACACAAAGAAGAAAACAAAAAACAAGAATATCAAAAACACATTTGAACGCAGGGTTATTGATCTGTGCCTTGACAAGAACAAACACTTGGTTTTATCCAATAGGTATCATGTAACACAGGCTTAGGGTTTCGAATAATTTCTTTGGAAAGTGATACACGACTTCAAGTGATATCGGTAACAATTTGGTAATTAGCTAGGCTATTGATTGTCTTCACCCTAATTTGATCTACTACATACCTACAATCAAAGAAGATTATTTTGTGATAATCAATGGCTGCTGCTGCTATGAAATACATGGCTTCAAACTTTGCCAAGCTTGACAAGTTTGAAGGGGTGGACTTTCGAAGATGGCAGAAGAAGATGCACTTTTTGCTTTCAAGCATGAGTGTGGTGTATGTGCTGACTACTCCCATGCCTGAAGATGGTGGTGATGATGCAACCGTGGAACAAATTAGGAAGAGGCCAAGTGGGACAATGATAACGCCTAAATAATACATGTTTTCTATGGCGTTATTTGTATATATTTTATCATTTCTCATGAACTTTCAATACTTAATATCTTAAAATTGCTTACTGGTTTACTTGAAGACATTCCGAGGATAGATACATTTAATCAAACACTTACACGTTAAAAGACACATCATTCAAGAAAAGATCAACAATCAAGCTCTATGTGCCAAATGTGCACCGTACTTGCCAATTGTGTGCCGCACTTTCCTTCTAGTCAAAGACAGTCAACATTGCATTAACTCACCAAGTACGCCGCACAATCTTTTGTGTGCGCCGCACTTCCCATCTGATATGAAGAATTTATGAAGACTTTAATGCTACTGCATTTACACCCCAAGTACGCCGCACATATTCTCTTGTGCGCTGCACTTACTCAATAAACATTTAATGCTAGTACATTTAATCACCATGTGCGCCGCACAAACTTTTGTGTGCGTTGCACTTTCGCTCAAAAAGCAGCCTATAAAATAGAGGATGACTGTTCACTATCAAATCTCCTTCATTCCATTAATCATATTCATAACTCACACATACTCCAATCATCTTTTCCATTATCCATAATTAACACAAAAACCACTACTCCATTTGGAAGAAATAAAGATTTCTAACGATCAAGAAAGAAGACGGTTTTCAACTTAGTTATGAAATAAATAAAAGTCTTGTTTAAATTAATTTTTTATGAATTACTTTAGCCAATGAGAGGCTAGAATCTCTAATCGAAACTTTATCGGTGATGTTATGTATAAATAAGCATTTGTTTTGATCGTGGATCTCTTTAATTCTCAAAGGCTTATGTTGAAAATCCTATTATATCTTATCTTGTCAATCTTTGCTTATCAACTTAAATTGCCTAGTCATATTGGTATAGGTCAGACGAGACCCGGTTATTTGATCTTGTGGTTTTATAAGGATATGTTATGATTTTATCGTTTGTGCTAGAGGAATATCCACTTTCGTAAATTGATAAACAAATAAGCTTTGATATACTAGTAACTAGACACATTTAGTCTAGTTAACTAAATATAAGTCTTGAGTTAATTAAGTTAGTTTGTGAAAACGTTTTCTGACGAGAAAATCCTTTTTATAAATTAAAGTTCCATCTTCGAGGTCTAATCATTTCCAACGCTTATAAATTATTTTCAACTATCCGAGTAGTCATCTTTATTATCACTGGTAAAACAAAAGTTACTTTCAAAATTGTTAAAGTCTATTTTCTTTTCTAGATTTATTGAACAATACTCATATCCTGCTGGAAACGACCTTATCTTACCTAAAAAGATTTTACTAATATGGGTTAATGACTTTTACCGTATGTTCCCTATAATAAATTGGTATTTTCAATCATTATAAATTTAAAGCTTTTGAAACACATCAAAGTTTTTGGTGCCGCTGCCGGGGATTTTTAACCTGTTCGGTAGTCAACTCTGGAAAATTATTTTAACTCCCCTCTTTTTCAAAAATCGCCGTACAGTTTTCTGGCAAACTGACCCCTAACAATTTCTCTCTTGGATGCATACACGTGCTTCCAATTCTGAACTTGTTGAACCGTTACCTGAACCTGAACGTACTCTGAATCGAAGACTTCGTAGACAAAACAGAAGAGTTCCTTACGATCAAAGAAATAATCCACCACAAAACCCAAGAATTGTCTACCCGCCAGTTCTTAACATCAATTACTTCCATCACTTTCTTGATATTCTTTGAAACTACGATCTAATGGATGATGAACCCATATGGGCTGCCAACCATGTTGTCGCTCCGACTCCTGGTTCCGCAATCACTATTCCTGAAACGAAAACGAGTTGCTAATAAAGGTAACCACTTACTCTTGGTCTAAGGAAACAATTTGATGGTGGTTAGAAACAAAACAGTCCTCATAAACACATTCACGAATTCCTTTGAAATCTGTCACGATATTGTTTAATTACAGAGATATGGAAAATGGAATCGTGCGACCTATGATGTTTCCCTTTTCACTAACTCGGAAGCAAAAATATGGCTGGACGAACTCAACGAAGGAACTATCAAAACGTAGGATGAACTTCAAACCGCTTTCATTATCTGATTCTTTCCCCCAGCTCTTTTCGACCGACTCCTCGGAGAAATTCGAGCTTTTTCTCAACATGAACACGAATCTATGACCGATGCTTGGCTTCGTATGAAAGAAATGCTCTGAAACTGCCATGGTCACAATCTTTCTAAAGGAAACATTATAACAATCTTCTATCATGGTCTCAGCGAAATAACCCAAGAAGTTCTAAATGCCGCAACCGGTGGTATTTTCATCTATAAAACACCAAATCAAGATTATCAACTTCTCAAAGATAAAGTCTCACTCAAGCTCGACTGGGCTAAAAATTAAAAAACCAAATCATCTCTTAAGAAAACCGTTGCTTTAGCTGTGAAGGTCAGCTAGTAATTTGATACTGAAAAAATAAGGCTCGAATGGATGCAAGACCCTAAAAAATGTATGCTCAGTACAAAGAACTCCATTCGAATGCTAAAAAAACAAACAAAAAAAAAAAAACTACCCGATTCATGATGAGATGAACATACGATGTCCCGTGAAGAAGAAGCCAAATTTATGCAAACTTTCCGTAAGACTCATTTTTACAATGATTACCGCGAACGAGACTCGAATCGCGATAATTGGCGTTCGAGCGGACTGAATGATTATAATCGAGACAACTACCGATCAAATACCGATGATAAACCATACGATCTTCAGAAACTATTCAACGATTTCATGAAATCTCAACAAGACAACAACGCTCTTTTTGTCAAGAACGTTCATGTGATCTCAAATCCAACTCGAAACCGTAGCCAAAAATCATCAAGCTTCAATCCAGAATCTTGAAACTAAGTTTGACAGACTCGCTGACAAGCAATCTGGTCGACCCTCTGGATCTCTTCCAAGTAACACTCAACCAAACCCAAAAGGGCACAACTCCAAAGCCTATCAACCACCGCAATCTCGCAATGAGCATGTAAATGCCGTATTCACAAGAAGTGGTAAATCATATAACCCACCAGTTAAACCAATTGATCAACAAGACAATTCTGAAACCCCTATCAATTTCGATAATGATGATGAAGACGATGAACCTACACCACAACCAAAGACTCAAAATCCAAAACCAGCCAAAGAAACTCCGTTACCCAAACCATACAAACCAAAAATCCCATATCCTCAACGTCTAAGGACATCAAAAAACTTATATATAAGAAAAAATGGTGCCCAATACGGAAAGTCTTCTTCGTCAGATCCCGCGACGTCGAATCAATGTACCTCTTATCGACGTCTTAGCCGGAATGCCTAACTATGGAAAATTTCTCTAGGAACTAATCAGCAATAAGCATAAAATCGAACAAATTTATGCCGCTTTCTTAAGCGATGAGAATTCAGCAATGATCCAAAACAAAGTTCCACCCAAACTCGGAGATCCCGAAAGTTTTCTCATTCCATGTAATTTCAACAAGACCTTTTCCTGCAATGCTTTAGCCGATCTTTGGTAACAAAATGGTGCTTGCAGTAAACTTTATGCATATTCCTTTTTGCGAAACTATCTCTCAAAACTCTTAAGCCCACCAAAATGAGCGTAAGATTAGCCTACATATAATTTTAATACCCTGTTGGAATAGCCGAAAATATGCTCGTTGAAGTTGGTAAATTTACCTTTCCTGCCGATTTTGTTATTCTCAAAATTGAAGAAGACAGTAAAGTTCCCCTCATCTGGGGACGACCATTTTTTCACACTGCTGATGCAATTATTCGAGTTAAACAGAAACAACTCCATCTTGGAGTTGGAACTGAACGAATGATCTTCAATATCGATTCTGCGATGAACATCTTATTGAACGTTGATACTGTTTCTGTTGCGATGATTATGATGAAATCTTACAGGAAGATTTCGACACTCTTCTAGACGAAGGTAGTAAAATCCTCCATTCCATCGAAGGAACTCTTCTCGAAGAAGAAATCTTTGCTGAATTCGATGAATTCATGGCATTGACTGCCGATGAAAACTTTGACTCTAAATCTGATACCGAAGACCCACCATTCGAAAAAATGTCCATCAACACAGATTATAAATCAAGACATCCTGGAAGAACTCCTAGGATCTTGACTTAAACCCCTTTCTGATAATTTGGAATATGTATTCCTGGAATAACCTACTTTTCTTCCTGTTATCATATTATCTCAACTTTCAAAAGAAAAGAAAAACAAACTTGTATCCGTCCTTAAAAAACACAAGCAAGCCTTTACTTGGAAAACAACTAACATTCCTGGTATTTGCCCATCATTCTGCAAACACAAAATACAACTTCTGGATGACAAGAAACCGCTTGTCCAAAAACAGAGAAGGTTGAATCCAAACATGCAGGAAGTTGTTAAGAAAGAAATCGTGAAACTCTTGGATACCGGTATTATTTATCCAATTGCCGATAGTTCTTGGGTTAGTCCTATTCACTGTGTGCCAAAGAAAGGTGGTATTACAATTGTCACAAACGAAAATAATGAACTTGTCCTAACAAGAACCATTACGGGTTGGCGAGTATGCATCGATTATCGTAAACTCAATAAAGCAGCCGCAAAAGATCATTTCTCCTTACCATTTATGGATCAAATGTTAGAAAGACTAGCAGGAAATAAATATTTCTGTTTCCTTGATGGTTTTTCTGGATATTTTCAAATTCATATCTATCCTAATGATCAAGAAAAAAAAACATTCACATGTCCTTTTGGCACATACGCTTATAGGCGAATGCCTTTCGGTCTATGTAATGCTCCTGCCACATTCCAAAGGTGCATGTTGGCAATCTTTCACGATATGATCAAAGAATCAATCGAAGTTTTCATGGACGATTTTTTCGTCTTCGAAAACTCTTTCGACGCCTGCCTAAACAACCTCGATAAAATGCTCCAGCGTTGTAAGGAAGCTCATCTTGTCCTTAATTGGGAAAAATGTCACTTCATGGCCAAAGAAGGAATTGTGCTTAGACACAAGGTGTCTAGCGCAGGACTTGAAGTTGACAAAGCAAAAATCGACGTAATCTCAAAACTTTCGCCCCCTACTAACATCAAAGGTGTTAGAAGCTTTCTTGGACATGCCGGTTTTTACTGACGTTTCATTAAAGACTTCTCGAAGATAGCTCGTCCTCTAACCAAACTGCTTAAAAAAGATACTCCATTTGAATTCGATGATAAATGTCAAAAAGCATTCGAATTATTGAAGGAGAAACTCACATGTGCTCCTGTGATCGTAAGCCCAAACTGGAATCTTCCGTTTAAACTTATGTGTGATGCTAGTAATTTTGCAGTAGGAGCCGTCTTAGGTCAAAAAGATGGTAAAAACTTTCACTGAATCTACTTCGCAAGCAAAACCCTTAATCCCGCTCAACAAAAATACACCATAACTGAAAAAGAGCTTATGGTTGTAGTTTTTGCATTCGACAAATTCAGATCCTATCTTATTCTCTCAAAGACTATTGTTCACACCGATCATTCAACTCTAAGGTACTTATTCAAGAAACAAGATGCTAAACCACGCCTTATTCGATGGATCTTGCTATTGCAAGAATTTGACATAGAAATCAAGGATAGAAAACAGGAAAAAAAAATTGTTTGCTTGCTGATCACTTATACAGAATTAAAATGACTGAGTCAAAGCAATTGAGGTGAAAGTCGATGATAACTTTCTGGAGAACTCTTAGTAATCAATACCAAAAATGAACCTTGGTTGCAGGACTTTCAACTACTTGGTGTGATATTATACCAAAAGGGATGACATATCAACAAAAGAACAAATTCTTCTCTGACCTCAAACACTACTTTTGGGAAGAACCTTACCTTTTCAAGGTATGTTCTGACGGTATGATCAGACGCTCTATATCTAGACCAGAAACTCGAACCATTTTAGATCAATGTCACCATGGACCAACCGGTGGACATTATGGACCCAACATAACTGCTAAGAAGGTCTTAGATTTAGGTTTTTACTGGCCAACAATCATCAAAGAAGCTTATACTCTAGTCCGCCTATGCGAAGCATGTCAAAATATAGGAAATATATCAAAAAGTAATGAGATGCCCTTAAACAACATCCAAGTATGTAAAATTTTCGACATATGGGGTATCGACTTTATGGGACCGTTCCCGAAATCATATAAGTATGAATACATTCTTGTCACTATTGATTACATATCTAAATGGGCTGAAGCTCAGGCTTTACCAACCAATGATGCCCGAGTGGTTATAACTTTTCTAAAGAAACTATTTTGCCATTTCGGAATGCCCAAAGCTCTAATCAGCAACAGAGGAACTCATATGAAACAAAATTAATGAAAAAAAAAAAAACAATGAAAAGATATGGAGTTGACCACCGTTTCTCCACATCATATCATCCTCAAACTAGTGGTCAAGTTGAAAACATAAACAGAGCTCTTAAAAGAATTCTTAAAAAAATTGTTAAAGACAATCCTCCTATTTGGTCAAGGAAACTTGATGATACTCTATGGGCTTTTCGCACTGCTTATAAAACACCTCACCGGACCACACCCTACAAATGTTATATGGAAAAACTGCACCTTACCATTTGAAATTTGAACACAGTGCATACTGGGGCTTGAAGAATTGCAACCCAGATACTTCATCGCTGTGGTGAGAATAGGATGTTTTAGTTACACAATGTTAGACAAACTTAGAATCAAGCCTATGAAAACTTCGTATTACAGGCTTAGATCAAAGTCTGCACGGACTAAAAAATTTAAGAATGAGAAAAGAATTCAAACAAGGAAACAAAGTTCTGCTATTTCACTAGAAGTACAAATTTAAACAACCGAAACTCAGTTATCGATGGTTAGGACCTTATATAGTAAAACATAAATATCCATCCGGATATGTTAAACTTTATGGAAAAGATGGAAAGACGTTCATAGTCAATGGCCATCGACTTAAACTATATCATGAAGAAGATAATGACCCAAGGGAAGCAGTAACTCCCTTTTCCCCCAAAAAACGACTCACGAAATACGAGTCTAGCTAGAGACTCTCTCAAAAATTAAGCGCTTCTCGGGAGGCAACCCGTGCTTCACTTAAGTGTGGAGGAGTACCTCCTCCATTCTTCTACTAATATCTTTTACTTATTTTCTAAAAAAACAACAAAAATATTTTTGTTTTGTTTTGTGTGCTTTTGTATATTTACTTTTATGCATGTACTTTAGCCTAAAGATACAGAAAATTATGAAGTATGCTCAAGGATAGCTCTCACCTATACATTTCCTTATGCCCCGGGAAGTACCGTTTTCTCTTAATTTTTCCTATTTTATTTCTATTATCAATTATCACATTGAGGGCAATGTTCAACTTAAGTGTGGTGGGGAGCCAAATAGGAAAAATTAATCATATCCCTCTATATTTACGCTGTCAAAAAATTATTTTTTGCTAACTGATATTTTATGAAAATCTTAATATATATATATATATATATATATGCTTTCAAAAATTAAAAAATGCTCTTAGTAAGGCAAATCTAATCGGATTAACATTATAGCTAGCACAACCCACTCCACTAAATTGTGAGCATTCTAAGCCTATAGAATATTCGGGTATCCACCTTTGGTACCCAAGATAATTGATGCCTTTAGCTTGTTCGAGTTAAGGTTCGATTGCAGTCGTATGTGTCTATTCCGTCGTTACGAATGTGTACATATGGTCTTTGTCGCCTTTTCTGGAACATTGGTATTGGTTGATAATTATATTTGAGAGAGCCGGTAATTTAAAAGCTCTAGAACTTGTGCTTAATCATCATTTGCTAGACCGAAGCCTAATCACATGTAATTTAGAAGCCTAATATGCAAATTCTTATAAAATCCAAATTTTCTCCACGTCACGATAAATGATTTATTTTCTCGGTTCAATTGCTTGAGGGCAAGCAATAAGCTAAGTGTGGAGGGGTTTGATAACGCCCAAATTATACATGTTTTCTATGGCGTTATTTGTATATATTTTATCATTTCCCGTGAACTTCTGATACTTAATATCTTAAAATTGCTTACATGTTTACTTGAAGGCATTCCGAGGATAGATACATCAAATCAAACACTTATACGTTAAAAGACACATCATTCAAGAAAAGATCAACAATCAAGCTCTATATGCCAAATGTGCGCCGCACTTTCCATTTGTGCGCCGCACTTGCCATTTGTGCGCCGCACTTTCCTTCAAGTCAAAGACAGTCAACATTGCATTAACTCAACAAGTACGCCGCACAAACTTTTGTGTGTGCTGCACTTCCCATCTGATATGAAGCATTTATGAAGACTTTAATGCTATTGCATTTACACCCCAAGTACGCCGCACTTATTCTCTTGTGCGCCGCACTTACTCAATAAACATTTAATAAAAAAAAGTTATGCTATAGTAGTTCAAAAGAAATAAAGGCTTATGTTTGGCGCATGAAGATTGAATCCTCTCTAGTACCCAAGTTCCGCCCTTCGGTCAGGTTTATGTGTTAAGTACAAGCCTATGGTAGCTGTCTAGATTATGTCTGTGCAAATTGAGTGTTCTTCTCAAAAATCATATAAACCCTATCTGAGTGGCTGAGTGAATTCTAAAATCAAACACTATCCCTATGTGAGGTGCTATGTTATATGTCTACGCCTGAAAAGTTATCTAATATGCAAACTCTTATCCAATTTTCTCCACGTCACGATAAATGAATTTATTTTCTCGCTTCTATTGCTTGAGGGCAAGCAATAAGCTAAGTGTGGAGGGATTTGATAACGCCTAAATTATACATGTTTCTATGGCGTTATTTATGTTTATTTTATCATTTCTCGTGAACTTTTGGTACTTAATCAAGCTTAAATTGCTTATAGGTTCACTTGAAGACTCTAAAGACTCAAGCTCAAAGATCTACACACTTTGGAAGGCGAATACAAGAAAAGAAAATTTTCTATTTAAAAGTTCAAGAAGTTCGCCGCACTTTCTACAAAGTTCGCCGCACTTTCCTATGAAGCCTCTAAAACCGGCGCACCTATATCTTTGTTCGCCGCACTTTTCCCGAAGTCAGAAGAATTAAAGTCTAATAAATGCACCTGCATTAACTCACCAAAACCGCCGCACTTATTTGTAAGTGCGCCGCACTTCCAGTCAAAACATTAAATGACCATCGCATTAACTCCTCAAGTGCGCCGCACTTAATTCTAAAACCGGCGCACTTTTTCCAAATTTTAGCCTATAAATAGAGGACGATTTTTGCATTCCAAATCATCCCACACACAATCACTCTCACTACTCCACACACACACACTTCCCTACTACCAACCAAAACACCTAGAAACACCTCCTCTCTTGAAGAAAAAGATCTAACGATCAAGAACGAAGAAGTTTTCTTACTTAGTTGTTGAAATTATGGAAGTTAATGTAAAGTGTGATTTTGTTATGAACTCCTTAGCCATGAGAGGCTAAATCTCTCATGACTACTCGGTGAAGTTACGATAATGAATAAGCGTTTGGTATAATCTTGATCATCTTAATCTTAAGCTTATATTGCAACCCTGTCATATCTTATCTTATCTACTTTTGCTTATCAACCTAGATTATATAATCATATCGGTATAGGTCGAAAGACCCGTTATGATCTATGTGGTTTTAAAGATTTGTCTATGGTCTTTAACGTCTGTGCTGAGAAATCCACTTTCGTAAATTGATAAACAAAATAAGCTTTGATATAATAGTAACTGGATTATTTGAGTGACACATTTGGTCTAGTTAACTAAATATAAGTCTTAAGTTAACCGGTTGATTTGTGAAAACGTTTTCTGACGAGAAATCGCCTTTATAAATTAATGCCCCATTCTCATGGTCAAATCATTCCAAACACTTATAAATTATTTTCAACTATCCGAGTAGTCATCTTTATTATCATTGGAAAAACTAAAGTTACTTTCAAAACAGTTAAAGTCTATTCTCTTTCTGATTATTTGAACACTACTCTAATCCCTGTGGAACGACCTGGTCTTACCTAAATAGATTATACTACATACGTGGGTTATACTTTTACCCGTGTGTTTCCCTATAATTAACCGGTATTTTCAGTCTTATAAATTTAAAGCTTTTGAAACACATCAAAGTTTTTGGCGCCGCTGTCGGGGATTTCTTAGCTGTTCTGTAGTCAAACTCTGGAAAATTACTTTAACTCCCCCTCATTTTCAAAAATCGCCGTACAGTTTTCTGGCAAACTGACCCCAAACAATTTCTCCTTTGGATGCATACACGTGCTTCCAATTCTGAACTTGTTGAACCGTTACCTGAACCTGAACGTACTCTGAATCGAAGACGTCGTCGACGAAACAGAAGAGTTCCATTTGATCAAAGAAACAATCCACCTAAAAACCCGAGAATTGTCTATCCGCCAATTCTCAACATCAACCACTTCCGTCACTTTCTTGATACTCTTGAAAATCTTTTCCCAATGGATGATGAACCCATGTGGGCTGCTGACCGTGTTGTCGCTCCGACTCCCGGTTCCGCAATCACTATTCCTGAAACTGCTAACGAATTTGCTATCAAAGGTAACCACTTGACCCTCGTCAAAGGAAACCAATTCGATGGTAGAACCAAAACCGATCCTCATAAACACATTCACGAATTCCTCAGAATCTGCGATATGTTTAAGTATAGAGATACCGAAAACGAAGCCGTCCGCCTAATGATGTTTCCCCTATCCCTTACTGGGGAAGCAAAAACATGGTTGGATGAACTTAACGAAGGAACTATCAAAACGTGGGATGAACTCCGAACCGCTTTCATTAGCCGATTCTTTCCCCCAGCTCTTTTCGACCGACTCCTCGGAGAAATCCGAGCTTTCTCTCAACACGAAAACGAATCTCTAACCGATGCTTGGCTGCGTATGAAGGAAATGCTCTGAAACTGTCATGGTCACAATTTGTCCAAAGGCAATATCATAAAAATCTTCTATCATGGTCTCAGCGAAATAACCCAAGAAGTTCTGAATGCCGCAGCCGGTGGTATTTTCCTCTATAAAACACCAAATCAAGCTTATCAGCTTTTTGAAGACAAGGTCTTACTCAAGCTCGATTGGGCTTAAAAACCAAAAAACCAAATCATCTCTTAAGAAAACCGTTACTTTCGCCGATGAAGGTAGCAGTAATTCTGATACTGACAAAATCATGGCATGAATGGATGCCATGACCCTGAAAATGGATGCTCAGTATAAGGACCTCCAGAACCATGCTAAAAAAACTAAACCCGGTCTTGGTAAAGATGATATACCTATGTCCCGTGAGGAGGAAGCTAAATTTATGCAAACTTTTTGTAAGACTCGTTTTTACAATGATTACTACGACTGAGACTCAAATCGCGATAATTAGCGTTCAAACGAATGAAGTAGTTACAATCGAGACAACTATCTATCCAATACCGATGATAAACCATACGATCTTCAGAAACAATTCAACGACTTCATGATATCTCAGCAATCAACCAATGCTTTCGTCAAAGAAACATTCATGGATCTCAAAACCCAACTTGAAACCGTTGCCAAAAATCATCAAGCTTCAATCAAAAATCTTGAAACCAAGTTCGACAGACTTGCTGATAAGCAATCTGGTCGACCATCTAGATCTCTTCCTAGTAACACTCAACCAAACCCAAAAGGACACAATTCTAAAGCCTACCAACCACCACAATCTCGTAATGAGCATATGAATGTCGTATTCACAAGAAGTGGTAAATCCTACAACCCATCAGTTAACCTAAATAAAAAACAAAAAGATTCTGAAGCTCCTATCAATTTCGATAGCGATGATGAAGACGAAGAACCTACACCACAACCAAAAACACAAAATCCAAAACCAGTCAAGGAGACTCCATTACCTAAACCATATAAACCAAAAATCCCGTATCCTCAACGTCTAAGGAAAGAGAAAACGGAAGCTCGATACGGAAAATTTCTCGATATGATCCGTGATGTCCGAATCAATGTACCTCTTATCGATGTCTTGGCCAAAATGACTAAATATGGAAAATTTATCAAGGAACTCATAAGCAACAAATATAAGATCGAACAAATTTCTGCCGCTTTCTTAAGCGATGAAAGTTCAGCAATGATCCAAAACAAAGTTCCACCTAAACTCGGAGACCCCGGAAGTTTTCTTATTACATGTAATTTTAACAAAACTTTCTCCTGCAATGCCTTAGCCGACCTTGGGGCTAGCATTAACCTCATACCATATTCGCTATATGCCAAATTATCTCTCAAAAATCTTAAACCTAGCAAAATGAGCATTAGATTAGCCGACAGATCATTCCAATACCCTGTTGGAATAGCTGAAAAAATGCTCGCTGAAGTTGGTAAATTCACCTTTCCTATTGATTTTGTTATTCTCGAAATGGAAGAAGATAGTAAGGTTCTCCTCATTTTGGGACGACCATTTCTTCACACTGCTGATGCAGTAATTCGAGTTAAACAGAGACAACTCAACCTTAGAGTTGGAACTGAACGAATGATTTTTAATATCGGTTCTGCATTGAAACACTCCTATTCAAATGATGATACCTGTTTTGGCATCGATGTCATCGATGAAATCTTAGAAGAAGATTTCGACGCTCTCCTAGATGAAGGTAGTAAAATTCTTCATTTCATCGAAGGAACCCTTCTCAAAGAAGAAATATTTATAGAATTTGATGAATTTATGGCAATGACTGCTGATGAAAACTCTGACTCTGAATCCGATACCGAAGATCCACCATTCGAAAAAATCACCATCAATACTGATTATAAAGTCAAAACATCTATCGAAGAACCTCCTACGGATCTCGAACTTAAACCCCTTCTCGATAATCTAGAATATGTATTTTTGGAAGAATCCTCTTTTCTTCCTGTTATCATATCATCTCAGCTATTCAGAGAAAAGAAGAACATACTCATATCCGTCCTTAAAAAACACAAGCAAGCCTTTTCTTGGAAAACAACAAATATTCCTGGCATTTGCCTATCATTCTGCAAACACAAGATACAACTTCTGGATGATAAGAAACATGCAAGAAGTTGTCAAAAAAGAAATCATGAAACTCTTGGATACCAGTATAATTTATCCAATTGCCGATAGTCCTTGGGTTAGTCCTATCCGTTGTGTACCAAAGAAATGTGGTATTACTGTTGTCACCAACGAAAATGATGAACTTGTTCCAACAAGAACCATTACAGTTTGGCAAGTATGCATCGATTATCGTAAGCTCAATGAAGCAACAACAAAAGATCACTTTCCCTTAACTTTTATGGATCAAATGCTAGAAAGACTAGCAGGAAATAAATACTTTTGTTTTCTCGATGGTTTTTCTGTTTATTTTCAAATTCCTATCGACCCTAATGACCAAGAAAAAACAACATTCACATGTCCTTTCCGTACATACGCTTATTGGTGAATGCCTTTCGGTTTATGTAATGCTCTTGCCACATTTCAAAGATGTATGTTGGCAATCTTTCACGATATGATCGAAGAATCCGTCGAAGTATTCATGGACGATTTCTCCGTCTTTGGAAATTCTTTTGACACATGCCTAAACAACCTTGATAAAATGCTCTAACGTTGTAAAGACGCTTATCTCGTCCTAAACTAGGAAAAATGTCATTTTAGGGTCATAGAAGGAATTGTGCTCGGACACAAGGTGTCTAGCACTGGACTTGAAGTTGACAAGGAAAGAATTGATGTAATCTCAAAACTTCCACCCCCTACTAATATTAAAGGTATTAGAAGCTTTCTTGGGCATGCCGGTTTTTACCGACATTTCATTAAAGACTTCTCAAAAATTGCTCGACCTCTAACTAAACTGCTCGAAAAAGACACTTCATTTGAATTCGATGATGAATGTCAAAAAGCATTTGAATTATTGAAAGAGAAACTCGCATGTGCTCCTGTGATCGTAAGCCCAAACTGGAATCTTCCGTTTGAACTTATGTGCGATGCAAGTGATTTCGCTGTAGGAGCCGTTTTAGGTCAAAAAGATGGTAAAAACTTTCACCCAATCTACTTCGCAAGCAAA
>BQNB010084852.1:1751-13801 GCA_026074375.1 Tanacetum coccineum
AGGGTGAGCTTGAGGGGGCGGATGTCGAGGCCGTGGGTTGGTGGTGTCGTGGTGTTTATGACGGTTTCGGGTTTAGTGGTATTAATGGTCATGAGTGCGGTGGTGTGTTCGAAGTGCTGAGCCAACTGTTGCCTCATGGCGTCTTGAGTTTCAGTGAATGTGGTGTTGAGTTTGGTTAGAGCTTCTGTTATGGAAGCCAAGGCTTCTTCAATGGGTGGAGGATCACGTTTGGGAGGCATGATGGAAGATCGATGAAAGCACCAATTGATATGTAGCTATTTTAGTTAGCAACTCTCCAAGAAAAGAGAAAGGGAGACAAGAGACTTGGGGCAATTTTCTGATATCCATTCATGCCAAAACGTTACAATTTATAAGTGAAAACAATGCCTGACTACTTACTAAAACTTAGGAACAAACTTGACTAACTACTGATAAAAATGGGAAACGTGGATGCTAAAAAGAAGTGGTGGACCACTTATTATTCCTAATATTATGCATGCATGATAATACTAATTCAACTTGTAGTAGAAGGCTTCAACAGCTTCTGTGGACTTGGTCTCTAGTCATCAAAACGTGCAGGTCTCCTCTTGGTACGGTTTGGGCGGTTTTGGACTTCTTCATGGGTGACCCGAACCGTATCACTATCTTTGTTGCTATCAGTTTCTTCAGCATTTGCAAAGGTCCAACCCACAAATTATGATTGAGTAAAGTAACAATAAACCTAGAGAATCCATATGGTTAGGGTATCCACGGGCAAAAGAACAACTTTGTAGAATTTTACAATATTAAATGGGTGAAACTGAAAAAATATAAAATTTAATAAATAACCTAACGATATTTTTTTACAGGAAATCTGGACTCGACTCGCAACGAATTAGTTGCTCTAGTTTATTATGAAAATGGTGTACAAACTGTGAGTTCCTATTGAATACCTACCAGCAAATCGCAAACATTGAGATTTGAGAGTCAAGAGTCTTAAGATAAGAGTAGATAGTTATATACATAAAAAACTTCACAAAATAAGTGTGCCCATATCCATCTACCTTATTTGTGTGTGCCTGGGGCTGCTTCAAGTCCATAGTTTAAGCAACAACTTGGCATTCATTCTTATATAAGCTTCACACCATGCGCATAAGTACCAAGTTCTCAACCCTACCTTTACCATTTTAGTGAGCAATGGATCAACCCAACCCAAATGCATGTTCTGTTACACAACCAGTCCCTGTAACATCCATTAAAGTCAATAGCGCGTCTAGTTAACATAAACTTACCACAATCAAGAGGAGTGCATACACGGTGTCTTGATAATACATATAATCGGTTCCCAAATGCGCTACTTAAACACCTACTATGTTAAATCGAAAATTTAAAGCAACACATGATCAAAAAACTAACACAGCCTTATTAGCTAGTATATTTAGAGTTCTCTATATTAGTTCTCCACTAACTATTAGCTAGTATATTTAGAGTTCTCCATATTATTTGTGTGAGGCCCATTGATGTATTAAGGCCTAGCCCATCCTAGTTGATTTCCTGTATTATATATTGTAACCTTTGTAAAGATAATACACAATGATAATCAAAGGATTTGTATCACAACCACAAATATTCTCCTAATTTCTCTCCCTTCACACGTCTTCTGCCTCGTCATTCTCAACCGACGCCTCCCTAACCCTAATCTTCAATCTAATCGGCTCCTATGGCCGTGGAAGACACCCCACCACCACCCCCACCATCATCTTCTACCGATAAGATCATTCCCTTTAGCATACCCAACAAGGTCCCCATTAAATTGGACCTTGAAAAACATAACTACAATGCTTGGAGCTCCTTCTCCCTCATTCACCTTGGAAGTCTCGGGCTCAAGGCTCATGTGGAATCCAAAACTGCAAGTACCAACCCCGAATGGGAGCAACTTGATGATCTCGTCAAGATGTGGATCCTTAGTTCTCTATGTGATTCATTTCAAGATCAAGTTGTTACCACTCCGGGTAATGCTAAGAAATTATGGGATCATTTGAAAGATTTATTCTATGATAACAAGGACGCTAGGATAATCAATCTTGATAATGAACTCCGTTCAATCAAGATTGGGAAGATGACCGTAAATGATTATTGCACAAAGAATAGGTCTATGGCGGATAGGCATAAAAATCTTAGGGGTGATGTGAGCGACAAGAACTTGGTTCTCTACACGGTTAATGGGCTCGATTCTAGGTTTGCTACTCTCGTTGAAATCATTCGACATCGTGAAACCTTCCCATCCTTCGCAACAACAAGAAACATGCTTCTCCTCAAAGAATCATCTTTCAACGAGTCAACCGATGCTTCCACCACGTTTGAAAGTAGTTCTTCTCCCAATATTCTTATGGCCTCCACATCATCCGACACCAAAGGTAACACCCATACTCCATCCAAATCCATTAATAACCTTCAATTATGTAATCACTTCTCTAGAGGAACGTGCAAGTTCAGGGACTGATGTAAATTCATTCATGATTATAGGAATAGGTCGTGATTGAATACTCGAACCATGACTGCTCGACCAACTGTTTCTCCCAGCAACTCGCGGGGATCCAGTTTTAGTCCACAACAAAACCATAAGGCCCAATGCATGGGGTCAAACAGGCCCATGTCGGCCTAGCCCACTGCTTACCTTACACCTGTTTGCCGGCCCAGCCCCTATGGCACATATAGTTCAACCTCCACAGTAGCAGTCCACAGTGGCGGCCCAACAGCCCACTGTATATATGGCCCAACAGCCGGCTCCAACCGGTCAGCCCATGATGCACCCCAACAACCAAGGAATACTTGGCGTTGCTCCGGTTATGTATGCCTCTCAGCCAACATCTCTTTTGAGCGCGTTTAGCACTATGACCTTGCAAGACCCAACCTGAAACATGGATACAGGTGCTACTTCTCATTTAAATTATAATGCTCATAATTTAAGTAATCTTTTTAATACACGCTTATACTCATCTATACATGTTAGTGACGGTAATTCCATTCCCGTTACTAATATTGGTCATAGCATTATTCACTCTCTTCATCGTCCTTTACATCTTAATAATGTTCTTGTCACTCCCAATATCATTAAAAATCTTATTTCTGTTGGCCAGTTCACTAGAGATAATAATTGCACTATTGAATTTGACGCGTTTGGTTTTTTCTGTGAAGGATTTCTTGACTTGGTATATCCTCCTTCGATGTGACAGCTCGGGCGATCATGATCCAGTAACCAAGCCGTCAATTCTTCCAGTTGCTTTTGTGTCTACTAGTTCCACCACGTGGCACCAACGCCTCAGTCACCCCAGGGATGAAGTGCTTCATTCTCTTAGTTCGCGTCATTTTATTTCATATAATGAGGGGAAGTCTACACATGTTTGCCATGCTTGTCAACTTGGTAAGCATGTGAAGCTTCCGTTTCATAGTTCTCATTCGATTGTTCAACATTGTTTTGATATTATTCATTCAGATTTGTGGACTTCTCCTATTGTTAGTTCTAGTGGTTTTAAATATTATGTGCTATTCCTCGATCATTTCTCTCATTATGTTTGGATCTATCCCTTAAAGCATAAATCCGATATGTTTAGTAAATTTTTTCACTTTCGCAATTATGTTAAAAATCAGTTTCAACAAGAAATAAAAAGTTTTCAATGTGATCATGGTGGTGAGTTCGATAATAACCAACTCCACACTTTATTTAACAACAACGGTATACAACTTCGTTTTTCTTGCCCCAAAATATCCCAACAAAATGGCAAAGCCGAACGAATGATACGCACCATAAATAATGTCATTCGTACACTCCTTTTTCAAGCTCACTTACCCCCGTCCTTTTGGGTCGAGGCCCTTCATATGGCCACTTACCTCCTTAACCTTCTCCCCTCTAAAGCTATCAACAACGAAATCCCATTCACAAAATTATTTAACAAAGAACCTAACTACTCCCGCCTTCGCATCTTTGGATGCCTTTGTTATCCTCACCTTCACTCACCCCACAAATTAGCACCACGTTTCACCCCTTGCATATTTTTAGGCTCTCCCGCATATCACCGTGGCTATCGTTGTCTCAACCTCGAAACCAACAAGATAATCCTTTCTCGGCATGTTACGTTTGATGAGAACCAATTCCCTTATAAATCCATGACACCTTCCTCTCCACCTTCCTACCAATTTCTTGAACCCACACCTCCTCCCTCAATACTTCCTCACGTCACAAAAATTACTTCACCCAACAATGGCCCTACACCTCGTAGCCCAACGCAACCGAACACCCACACTGCCCCAACCCCCTTGGCCCACTTACCTCGGGCCTCCCACACCACACCATTACATAATGAGCCCAATCCACCAACTCTCAACCACACCGCCACCTCCCACTTACATACCCCGGCCCAACATTTGGACGTGACCCACCAACTCTCTCCACCAGCCCAAACTACAAACACAGCCTACTCCTCTCCTACTCTGAACCTCACTACTACTACGGCCCAACAATCCTCACCTCCCGCCCAACATTCTCCCATACCGACTCCAACCAATACAACGACTCAACTTTTTCTCGCCGAACCCGCACCCGCTTGTACTCATACCATGGTCACTCGGTCTCAATCGGGTATTGTAAAACCTCTGGAACTCCTTTCTCTTCACACTTCGTCTGTCTCTCTTATTCCTAAGTCTACTTTTCTTGCTCTCAAAGACCAAAATTGGTGTAATGCTATGTATGATGAGTATAATGCGTTAGTTCAAAATGGTACTTGGATTCTTGTTCCGAGGCCGACCGATGCTAACCTGGTTCGCTCTATGTGGTTGTTTAAGCATAAATTTCATGCTGACGATACGCTGAGTCGTTATAAGGCTCGACTGGTTGCTAATGGCAGTAGTCAGCAACTTGGTGTTGACTTTGATGAGACTTTTAGTCCAGTTGTTAAGCCGGCCACTATTCACACAGTTCTTAGTCTTGCTGTGTCTCGTCAGTGGCCTATTCACCAACTAGATGTTAAGAATGCTTTTCTTAACGACGATCTCTCTGAGACCGTCTATATGCATCAGCCGCCAGGATTTGTTGACTCTCGATATCCTAATCATGCGTATCTTTTACAGATATCTTTATATGGTTTAAAGCAGGCACCCTATGCTTGGTTTCAGCGGTTTGCAGGTTGGTTTTACTCATAGTCGTTGTAATTCTTCTTTGTTTATCTACACACAAGGTTCCCAGGTTGCTTACTTGTTTATATATGTGGATGATATTATTCTTACAGCTTCTTCTCTAGTTCTCCTACAACAGATAATAGACTCTTTACATAAGGAGTTTGACATGACAGATCTCGGGGCACTTAATTAATTTCTTGGCATTTCTGCTGTTCGTCATTCTACAAGGATATTTTTGTCTCAGAAGAAGTATGCTCTTGAACTTCTTGCCCGTGCTCATATGGTTAAATGTAACCCGTCTCGGACTCCAGTTGATTCTGTGGCCAAACTGGGTCCCGACGGAGTTCCTGTGCAGGATCCTACTTTGTACCGAAGCCTGGCATGGGGGCTTCAGTATCTTACCTTTACACGCCCAGACTTATCTTATGCAGTTCAGCAGATTTGTCTCTATATGCATGATCCGAGGGAGCCTTATTTTGCGGCTCTCAAACGCATCTTGTGTTATGTTCAGGGAACTCTGGAGCTTGGACTTCATTTATATGCTTCCGCTACTACCTCTTTAGTTGGCTACACTGATGCAGATTGGGCAGGCTGCCCTTCCACTCGCAGTTCTACTTCCGGCTATTGTGTTTTTCTTGGTGATAATCACTGTCCTGGTATGCTAAACGTCAACACACCGTTTCCCGCTCTAGTGCTGAAGCGGAATATCGGGGTGTTGCTAATGTTGCTGCTAAGACTGACTGGCTTCGCAACCTTCTTCGTGAGTTACATTCCCCTCTTTTGACTGCTACTCTGGTGTACTGTGATAAAGTTAGTGTCGTTTATATGTCTGCTAACCCGGTTCAACACCAACGAACCAAACATATTGAGATTGATATACACTTTGTTCGTGATATGGTTAAGGCGGGTCATGTTCGGGTTCTTCATGTTCCATCACGTTTTCTATATGCTGACATCTTCACCAAAGGTCTTCCCTCAGGTTTGTTTAATGATTTTCGCTCCAACTTGAGCGTCCATCCTCCTCCCGCTCAAACTGCGGGGGCGTATTAGCTAGTATATTTAGAGTTCTCCATATTAGTTCTCCACTAACTATTAGCTAGTATATTTAGAGTTCTCCATATTAGTTCTCCATATTATTTGTATTAGGCCCATTGATGTATTAAGGCCTAGCCCGTCCTAGTTGATTTCATGTATTATATATTGTAACATTTGTCAAGGAATCAATTATAACCTTCAATAAACCTATGAAGATAGCAACAAATAACAAAAGCGAACAACATATTAACCCTACCTTTTAATCAAGCAGAACCTAAAGCAATAACTCCTCAATAGAGTTCAAAAACTAATATATCAAAGTTAAGATTTGTAATTATGCATTACTGAAACTAAACAGAGATCAATACAATACAGATAGTTACACCAAACCCTGATATTAAAAGATTATGTGTTGTTAATGGCACAAAAAAGTGAACGAGTTTATGACCTTTTATTCTTAAATATGATTTTGAGTATTCGATTGTTGATTTAGGGTTCTGAGTAAATCGATTTGAGAAGGGGATACTTTTGACGGGATGGAATAAAGACCTCCGAGCTTTCTTTTGAATTTTACGCTTTTGCTCAAAACTATGAAACAATAGCCCTAAGGCCCATGTGTATTTTCGGGTTTTTAATACGTGCGAGCATAAAACCAAATTTTTATAAGCTTTGACCATATTAGGAAATATTTAAATCTTTCTAAGTATATTTAAAATTTAATTTTTTTTTACTAAATAAAGTATGATTTATTTTTTTTGAAATACGAATTCCCCACTTGACGTTTTCCTTTACTAAGTAAAAGATATCATAAGGTTTTTCTAGCAACAACGTGGCCTTCATAAAGCTGAAAAATTAGGTTTTTAGTATTGGGGTACTAAAACCTTTTGAGATGTGATTAACAATAACAAAATCCCATATATTGGTGTCCTAAATTGTACTATAAGTTATTAAGACATCCTAGTCAACGTGTTCTACTCATTGAGCCCCGAGTCCTATTAACAACATATATTCAGGGTACTAAATTCATTCGAGTATTGGAACATGATAAGTCGGTTATATATATCATGCAGTGTACTTGACCAATATTGCTTTTCGCTATAAGCTAACTAAGACAATACACGAATGATCCAAAGTCAAAACCCAGAACACTACTCAATGGCAATGTCATTGTAAAGTACTAGTATGCAAGCTTATAAACCATACCAGAGAAATACTAGATCCATGTAAATGATACGCCGTCACATTACGCCAACATAACCGATGTGTCCAAACAATGGACTCTTGGAATCCTTGTACTTTATTTTTTGTTATAAACAAACTACCATTCTAAAAAATACAAATAGAATACTAGACCTCGCAAGAATGAACAATATTGAACAAATGAACGATCTCTGTATTGTTGCATTTGTAGTCTACATAATTTGTCTAAAATCGTTCGATCTTGCAAACTTGTGATCTTTTGTGTTTCTGCAAGAACGATGGTCGAAAATATGATAAGTCTACATCAAGACTTGATGTTTACCATATTAAAGATCCAAGAGTCGCTGCTGCTTTCATAAGAATTTGTAGAATGTACACTTGTGGTTGTTCTTCATGAACAGTTCTCACTCAACTCTCCTGCCTTTCTTGAAGTTAGCAATACATTTACATAACTAGGATCTGATGAATGAATGCGAAGAAGGCAGTAAGAAATGACTCTATATAAGATATGCAAGAAATTGGATAAGGGAGAAGATTATGCTTACAGTCATACACTACAACAAAATGTGGGTTTGGGGTCGGCCAAAAATTAGGGTTGACAATGTCGACCCTAATATTGGCAGGGGACCCACTTTTTTCAACCAAATGTGGCTAGTCAACAAATTAGTTTTGGGTCAAAATTTTTGGTCGATAATGTCGACCCTAAGTTTTAAAAAATTATTTTATCCCTTTTCTAATATAAAAAATGAATTTAAAAAATTATATAAATGAATTTAAAAATTATACAATTTTATAAAAAAATAATTTTAATATACAAGTAACTTTTATTAAAGTTTAGGATCGACAAGTCTGACCCAAAACCATAAGACATTGTCGACCCTAAATTGCTCCAAAATTTTTCAGATCCCGCCAAATCGAAAAAAAGAAAATATTATAATAAAACAATTTGGGTCGACAATGTCGACCCAAATATAAAAAATGTTTAAACATATATAAAAATGCATATTAAAAATTATATATAAATTATTTTAAAACTATTAAAAATTATTATAAATATATAAAACTATTTTTTGTTACATATATAAAATGCAATTTAAAAATTCATATATAATTAAAATACAACGAATGATTCCTAATCGATTAAAAAATTTATCATTTATTAGTTGCTAATTGATAAATTTAATTCAAAATTAACTGAATTAAATGCAGTTTAACCACAATAAATAATCAAAATACACAATGATTCCTAATCGATTAATGAGTTTATTATTATAATCTCAAATTACATTAAAATCGATAAACACTCAAAACCTTAAAGCATACTAAGTTTCCCATCTCAAACATTAAAGCAATATTAAGTTTTCCTACATTCAAATGCCTAAAATGATTTATCTTAATGAAAAACTACTCCATATTGAGTGTTTCTCATTCCCTTGGTAGATCCGTGAAGTATCCAGCTGACTCAAGTGTGTGGTCTCGGGGATGCCTTCCATCTCTAGTTTGGTCCCTCTAGTAAAACTTTAACCTTGCCTCTAGTGTCCTTTACCTTTTCAGCCAAGAACTTACAATTTGAGCATCTGCCATTATCGAGATACTGTGAAGATCGCGGAGAATGGACTTGGTCGTGAAGAAGTCCCCGAGAAGAATGACTTGGTTCCCGTGAAGAAGTACCCTGGGAATGACTTTGAGGTGTTGACGGTCCCAGGAAGAAGCATTCATCCACATAAAGTAGCCACATCCTTCCTGTAGTTCCCAGGCTGTTTACGTAGTAGTAAATCATAAAAAAGTCATTTTACAAGCTAACTAATTTATATTACATAAATAGTTATGCTTTGATAGTTTCAACCTTAAAATAGGACATTGCGTAGTACGTTGACCATACTGTGATTCTCTGCATGATGTGTCGTAAACACATTACCCTGTTTTTTTAAACACTTGCACAACCAAGTTTTGATTAGATCGCTCCATCTGGTGACATTTTGATCGAGGTGGTGGTGAATGTGGTGGTGGTTGTGAGGATAAGAGTGTGTGTGTGCTTGGGAGGATAAGATACTATCTGTTTTTATGGTAAAGAAGAATGCTTGGCGGGAGTATTTGGAGGGAGTTTTTGGCGGGAATTTTTGGCGGGAGTTTTTGGCGGGTGATACGTTGAACCCTAACTCATACATTGAACCTCTAACATGAAACCCTAACTCATACATTGAACCTCTAATATAGAACCCTAACTCATACATTGAACCTCTAATATAGAACCCTAACTCATACATTGAACCTCTAATATAGAACCCTAACTCATACATTGAACCTCTAATATGAAACCCTAACTCATACATTGAACCTCTAATATAGAACCATAACTCATACATTGAACCTCTAATATAGAACCCTAACTCATACATTGAACCTCTAATATAGAACCCTAACTCATACATTGAACCTCTAATATAGAACCCCTAACTCCAAACATTAGAACTCTAATATAGAACCCTAACTCACACATTGAAACCTCTAAAAATAGAACCCTAACTCATAACATTGAACTCTAACATGAACCCTAACTCATACATTGAACCTCTAATATGAAACCCTAACTCATACATTGAACCTCTAATATAGAACCCTAACTCATACATTGAACCTCTAATATGAAACCCTAACTCATACATTGAACCTCTAATATAGAACCCTAACTCATACATTGAACCTCTAATATGAAAATCTAACTCATACATTAAACCTCAAATATAGAACCCTAACTCATTCATTGAACCTTAAATATAGAATCCTAACTCATACTTGAAACCTCTAATATAGAAAACCCTAAACTCATACAAATGGAACCACTAATATGAAACACTAACGCATACATTGAACCTCTTAATAAACCCTAACTCATACATTGAACCTCTAACATGAAACCCTAACTCATACATTGAACCTCTAATATAGAACCCTAACTCATACATTGAACCTCTAATATAGAACCCTAACTCATACATTGAACCTCTAATATGAAACCCTAACTCATACATTGAACCTCTAATATAGAACCCTAACTCATACATTGAACCTCTAATATAGAACCCTAACTCATACATTGAACCTCTAATATAGAACCCTAACTCATACATTGAACCTCTAATATAGAACCCTAACTCATACATTGAACCTCTAATATAGAAACCCTAACTCATACATTGAACCTCTAATATAGAACCCTAACTCATACATTGAACCTCTAATATAGAACCCTAACTCATACATTGAACCTCTAATATGAAACCCTAACTCATACATTGAACCTCTAATATGAAACCCTAACTCATACATTGAACCTCTAATATAGAACCCTAACTCATACATTGAACCTCTAATATGAAACCCTAACTCATACATTGAACCTCTAATATAGAACCCTAACTCATACATTGAACCTCTAATATAGAACCCTAACTCATACATTGAACCTCTAATATAGAACCCTAACTCATACATTGAACCTCTAATATGAAACCCTAACTCATACATTGAACCTCTAATATAGAACCCTAACTCATACATTGAACCTCTAATATGAAACCCTAACTCATACATTGAACCTCTAATATAGAACCCTAACTCATACATTGAACCTCTAATATAGAACCCTAACTCATACATTGAACCTCTAATATGAAACCCTAACTCATACATTGAACCTCTAATATAGAACCCTAACTCATACATTGAACCTCTAATATAGAACCCTAACTCATACATTGAACCTCTAATATGAAACCCTAACTCATACATAAATTATCAAGCAAACATGATTGTGTTCCTCAAATAACGTAACACATTAAAAGCTACGGCCTGTTTGATTTACCAGACAATAAATGAACTTATTACTATCATTAAACCAATATTTAAAGACTAGAGATATATTCAAATAAAAACACATTATACTTTTTCATTACTATTTTCAATCATCACCACCGCTACACACGCCGTTACCGTAGTTTTCATTAACATTTTATGTTTCACCGATACTATTTTGAATGATTTTTAATTTATTATTCTTTTTAATATTAATGTTAATTATTAATAATATAAAAGAATATTTTCAAATGATTTGTAATTTATTTTATTATTTATTTTTAATGAAATATTTGTAAAGTTTTTAATTATTTTAAGGGTAAAAGCCATAGAATACCAACCTACTTTCTGAAACTTACCACAATGAACCATTTACTTTTTTATTACCGATATGACCAATGTACTTTCAAATTATTTTTCAACTTGAACAAAACGTTTGTACCGTTAGTTATTATGTGACAACGTTAGTCAATTTAGCTAACGATCGTTTGAGGAAGTTTCAAAAATCGTCCCTGTGGTTTTAATATATTTTTCTTTTTTTCGAAAAAAAAAATTTCGAAATTTTTATAAAAAATTTTGAAAATTTTTTTTTTTTCGAAAATTTTTTGAAAAAATTTCGAAAATTTTTGCAAATTTTTTCGAAAATATATATTTTTTTCGAACATTTTTTTTGAAAAAAAATTTTCAAAATTTTTTTCTAAACTTCTTTTTTTCGTAAATTTTTTATGTGTATAAATTTTTTTTCGAATTTTTATTATAAAAATTTTCTCGATATTTTTTATAAAAATGTGTAAAAATTTTCGAAA
>BQNB010084852.1:13866-28636 GCA_026074375.1 Tanacetum coccineum
TGTCTTCACTGAGATTATGAAAGAAAGATTCTTCTTCTTCCCTAAACCACCTGGATTACAGAAGTAGATATCTACATTCCATATATCTGAAATGTTGCCTTTGGAAGCTAACATGCTCATACCAATCCTGCTTATATCACCAAGTCTCTAGTGTTACATAGCTGCACTATCACTACCATTAATAATTACGCCAATCCCCTCGGGGTGCACCTCAACCATATATAGGCTTACACGTTTATTACCACGAGCTACCACCAAACTACCTTTAGTAACCTCCATTGTTGATCTCCGAAGCCTGCGTGGTAACATTCCTTATCAAGCTGCCCAACTGAGATTAACCTTCTCCTTTAGGCCTGAAATATACCTAACATCCTTCAGAGTCTAACTTGTACCAAAAGAAGTTTTAAGAACAACATTCCCAACGCCTGCAATGTCTAGAGTCTTATCATCTGCTAAACGAACCTTACCGGAGCGTAGCTTGAATCTTTCTAACTCTTCTTTAGAATAGGTAGCATGGAATGATGCACCAGAATCCATAATACGATTATTAATTGTATTCTCAAGGCAACATACCAACGCGTTATCATATTCTCCAGCTCCCATGTTAACCTCCTTATCCCTAGAGGTTACAGGCTTCGAACACTAATTCTGAAAGTGGCCTTTCTAGTTGCAATTCTAAGACATTATATTCTGCATGTACTTTATCTCTCCTATATTCCATTATTTTGACTTGTTTCTGTTCTGCTTCCTGCCCTCTATCTTACCCTTTGCCCCTACATCTATCATCTGCACTTAACAAATAATTTGTATATTTTTTAGATGTCTTCCAACAAATATCTTCAACAAAGAATTAAATCTCGAATCTCTTTGAATATTAGCTTAGTAGTTCTATACGAACCACTAACTGCTGTAACACTGCTTGACCAACTCTAGGGCTATAAAGATAATAATAACAAATCCTTCATACCTGTTGGTTTGGCTTTTGCCAAAGGCTCCTGAAACTTCTTCTCATATAGAGAGTCTTCGATCTACATCTTACAGAAACCAAAATCATAACCATCATACTGTCGATCTTTAGCTTATCGTTTTCTGCCTTTGTTTATCTTATCCTGGCTCTTGACATCACTTTGTTAGCGTATATGACACCTGCACACACCTCTATACAGATCTCTATACGGTATATAGCTCTTGTACACACCGCTCGAACAAACAAAGAATACAAACAAGGCTTACAGAAAGTAAATGCGGAATATAATTGACACAAGATATAACGTGGTATCCACGATTATGATAGTCGTGGCACTCTACGGGATCAAACCAGAGAGATATTATTAAGCTCTGAGCTAAACTACTCAGGCTCGTGCCAAACTGCACGATCGTGCCAACTGCACGACCCATGCTAAACTGCATGATCGTGCCAACTGCACGACCCTGCTAAACTGCACGCCTCGTGCTAAACTGCACGACCCATACTAAACTGCATAGGGTACAATACACACACACCCAGATCCTAGTTTATAATTACAATAAGAGGGGTATTTATAAGTGTGAAACACATCTTCAGTTTACTTATTCTACCAATGTGGGATAGGGTTTGCAACAACAATTCCTCTCCCTCAAAACCCAGTCTACAATAGGCCTTTTTTTCCAACGATACATGACGCAAACATGTTCTAGAGTCGTGGACCACAGTGTCCCACTCTTTATCTGAACGGCATGATCTGTCTACCTGAGCTATCGTTGAATTTAGCTTAACTTGGGGCGGCAGCACCTGCACCACACATCGGTGGCTCTACCGTTAGCTCTGTTACCCGGTTGTAGGGATTCGCTACTGAGCCGAACATGCCAAAACATATAAGTCCACAAGGAGCTTACATTCTAAACCAATTATTGTTCGGTGCAAACCCATATCCCACATCAGTAAAATAAGTAAATGAATGCCTGCATTTAAGCTTGATGGGTAACCATCTTTACCAATTGCGTTTATTTTAGATTGGTTAACCCAATGTGGGCTTATAAAGTTGGGATTGTTAGGATCCAGTAGTGATCCCTAACAACTGGTATTAGAGCTACGGTTAGGCCCTAATGTGTGGCGCAGGTTGCGCAACCCCAAGTTAATCCATATTCAACGATAGCTCAGGTAGAGCAGATCACGCCATTCAGATAAGAGTAGGACAGGTGGTCTAGCAACTTTAGAACAGGTTGCGTGAGGATGCCGTTAAGTTAAAGCGGTGGCAGGTTTAGTCCAACGGCTTAACAGGTTGTATCCAGTATCGTTGAAGGGGAGGCCTATAGTAGTATTGGGTTTGAGGGGAGGATTGTTAGGTGCAAACCCATATCCCACATTGGTAAAATAAGTAAATGAATGCCTGCATATAAGCTTGATAGGCTACGTCATCTATCACCAATTGGTTTTAGATTGGTAACCCCATGTGGACTTATATGTTGGGCATGTTCGGCTCAGTAGCGATCCCTAACATAATTCTGATTGTTGGATTTATACGTCAAAATGATCATTTTATTCCATATTGAAATATAAGTGACCTATTTTACCGTCAATTCTAACTGCAGATCGGAAGGACATACCAAAATAGTCTTCTTGCTGTGTTTTTGGTTACGGGTGTTCTAGAGAGACCAAGAACAAGAAACTTTTGAGTGTGGCTAAGGGCGTAGATGATGTTGCCGAGGTACTTTCCATTCACTACTACATTTTACCCTTTTATCCATATTGTATCTTTTGCAATTATAAATTTTTTTATTGTTTCAGATCATGGGTGGTATGACACGAAACTTGGGTGCAAAAAAAAGCTTTGGCACGAGCACTAAAAATTCAAAAAAGATACCTAAAAAAGGCAAGCATCATATCTTAACAAATTCCCGTTCATACTTATAGTGGATATGGGTATGTAAGGGGGTAGGTTAATGCGTTATACCAGAATATTTTGACATGGGCCGGTTGGGTTGAACCTAAACACTTTTGTGTAAAAAAAATAAAAAGTTAATCAGTTATTTATTATATAGTATATACCATAAAAAATGTACATATTAACAACACTGACCTTAAATATTTAGTACTTTGGAGGATTCTTAACCTATTCGACTCATTTCAGCCGCTACCTCTTAATTCAGCTCATGAAGGTACTACATATACAAGTTCGTTTTAAGCTAAACCATCTACAACATTACGAGCTGTTTTATATGTATAATCTGACAGACTTAGGCTCTTTATATTGAGAACGAAACAAATGTGAGCATGGCTTTAGACCTTTAGTTGGTGCGTTGATTGGGGATGGAACTAGGGGATAAATTATGCATATGGGTGTAAGAAGGCTACTCTTCTTGCTGATGTGTTTTTAAATTCGGATCCTTTGTCATGGCAACTGAATAGAAAGATGGTTCTCTCTATTCTTTCTTGGATTTTAGTGTATTTCAACATTTCAGTTAACATTGGCAATCAAGACTTGCTGGCTTTTCTGAATTATAATGTGTGTGTTTTGTGTTTTAAATGGTGTTGTAGGTACGTACCCAGTGACGTTACGCTTCCCGCAGTGATGGGCGTGAATGGTTTGGTGAAATGCATTCTTAATGCTCAGCAATATAAGCTCTTTAGATAGTCAATTTGCTCATGATGTCTCCACTGTTGTTGATATTCAGGTAATCCTTATCGTTGTTACTCATGAATCATATTATACTATTTTGCTTCTTTTTTCAGTATCTAAAATCAAAATTATTTACAAGTTGGAGCACAAACGGAAACAGAAAGAAAAAAATTGAGAGTATAGGTCAGTCTCAATGCAACCAAGTCTCAACAAAAACCTTAAATTTCAGTACTTTGCTTATTTATTGCTGTATATTGTAACGTTCTAAAGGTTGGTAACAACATTCCATTTTTTTAAATCTCCTTTGCGCCTAGAAAATATTAGAAAATGAAAAACAATATACTTGGAGGGTTGATTAATGTCGACTATTTCAATGGTCAACTATCAGCCCGTTCCTAAACACCCCTGACACTAACTTACTAAAAAATCGATGTAGCAGCAACCAAAACCTCAACCCACATGGCAACAACTATATTGTAATAATTTTATTAGGGTAAACATTTGGCAGCCTCTATAAATTGTTTTAAAAATATGTCTTTGGGCATGGATAGATTTTGTGTTTCGCCTTAATCACTTTTTTTTGAATCTTTTGTAATCACTTGCTGATATGCGGTTCTATTGGCAACGGAGTCGATTCTAATTAGGATGTTCCTGAGCCCATATGAACTGACAATTACACTCCGCAATGTAAAATAGCTTAAGAGCTTTAATCTCAATAAGCCTAAAGCCTGAAAACAATAGACGCATTAAATACAACGTGATATAGCAATAGTACCTACATAGCCAGATAAGTGAAAAAATATCTTTGTAGATCGACTGGACTAATATTTATGTTCCCCTTAGATATGGTCTCATGCTTGACAATCTTGATATTATTGTTACTGAACCTGCACGAGAGAAGTTCAATAACTTTTGGAGAAATGCCACCCTTTGTGGATGTATGACAGGTAATTTATTGAAAACTTATCCTCGGAGTTTTTATGCAAGTGCCGCTCAAGTTAACTTTCTTTGTTATTTTTTCTAGTATTGCTACCCTTGCAGTTGCTCATAATATGCGTGAGCTCTACAGATTATGCTTATCAATACACAACTTGCTCCATACTTTTCTAAGTGCATTACATCAGAGGTTCTATATTGTTAGTCTTTTTATCTCTTTTATAATTCTTTTGGTTTCTTATTCCTTTTTAAACAAATTAATTCCGCCATATGCAGTATTTGGATGATATGAACATTGAGATTATGAGAAACACTCTTTACAAGGCATATCTTTAGGATTTTTATCAGCTCTGCCAGGTAAGTGTTGGGTGGTCATTTTTATATGTGCAAATTTCTTTCTTTAGTGGTGTTCTACTTAATAATTTGGGATCAAAAACTTGGTGGTACGACTGCTGAATAATGTCCGGTCTTCTAGCGTTTGAGGGCTGATAGAAGAGCTGTTAATATTACCATAAAGAGGTGCTTCCTTTTTTAAATGTTTTGTTCTTAGGGCAGCTATTTATATATGCGAGATTTTGATTAGAAATTATTACTACTGTCTTGGGGATTCTATATGCAGCAACACTTATTCGCACCTACAAGGTAGTGTAGACTGGGAATATACAATAAGTATCAGCCTACAACTATCTCAGTTTTATAGATAGTTTGTAAGTTAATATTAAAGCTAATGATTTTCAATATCGTAAAATAAGAGGCTAATAGTCTTTTTCTTAAAAAAATGTTGTAGCTATATGCCTTATTTTCGCTTACAGTTTTCTTGGATAATGTTTTAGGAATGTCCCCATGACTGGATCAACAAACATAACTCTAATCGTCATTCTATAGTAAAAGGAGAGAACATCTCAATAGTGTATCTACCAAAACTATTCCTTTAGTTTCCATGTAGTTTAAAGATGATTTGGTTTATTAAAGTTTAACCAAGTTACACTTTTTGTAAGGATGATTCATGTTATCTGTTTTACATTTTTTCAATGTAATATTTTTTTTTTCCAATTTTTGTGTATAAGATATATTCCATTTATTCATTATTTATGAAGCTAGAAAGTTATATGTGAAAATATGGAGTGAACATTTGGCATTTTTATCGGAAGAGGCTGGTTGATATTGTTGGGTATTTATTTTCAAAACAAATAAGTTATTTGGGTTAAATCTTAGGAAGGAAAAGAGAGTTTTGTTGTGTTTGGTCTTTATCCACGAAATGGTGATTAGTGACAGTTTTTCTGTCACAAAACCGTCGCTAATGAACCATCATCAACGTAAAGATGAACCTAATCGAGATGGTGACGGTTATATCTATTAAAAAGGTGTCACTGAGTAAAACATCGCGACTTTTGAAGTAGTATCGGTCAACGATGAATTTTTCTGTCGCTAAGTCGTTGCTAAACCGTCGCTATACCTTTTTGTCAACAAATATGACTGTTTGAATGGTCACGAGGCTACCTGTATATAGTGGCAATAGTCCAGCGTTTTTGTCATCTCAAAACACTCGAAAAACACATACAAACCCTCTCTTTTAATATACCCGATTGCTATACATAATAGTGCTATAGAATTATTACTTATAATGTCTTGAAATCCTTCATAACTCGGTAGTCCATCCGGATTATCACCTCTTCGTTTAGTGTTGATAATTGCTACATACGTTGCTTCATTGTATCTTGGGAGGCAATTCACCGGAAACCCGAAACTTGATTGTTTGAAAGAACGGTGGGGGCGAAATTGCTTTAAGAACAAAGAAAACTCGCCTTGAAGTAACAAGTAGTAGTACAAATTCACTATTGTAAAACCATCTTTATCAAACCCTAGAACCAACAATCTTAAAGCAATTTTCATATTTTCTCCATGACATCCGTGTAAAATATGGCAAAATTTGTTATAGACATGACATCCGTATCCAGAGAACTTTGACGGAAGAATTGGGATTTAAATTGTGGAACAAACATGGATGGTTGAAATATTTAGTGATTGGAACATGGAACATGATACTCCATTATTCTTCTATAGTACATGAAAGACCGTCGGTGGAAATTGTTGCAAACTTAAAACTACGTCGAACAACAGACTTGGTTCAATCATGTTACTGGTACACAATATCTATTCATCTTTATTTAACCTTGACATAAATAAGTATTATTAGTAATTGAATGGCAGTTATGTTGATATAATTAACATGTGGTATAACAACTTAGTTAACTTAGTTATGTGTCTGAATGATTAGCCTACGTTGATATTAATCATTGAAATGGCATCTAGTTTTTATACGAAACTTCTGTTGATACATGCAAATTAACGGAAACATTATGTCTCTTATTTGTTGCCTACATTTTGTGAAAAAGTTTGTTAACAACTGAAATGAGAGACGCTTATAAGGAAACAAAAGGATATTATTATATGGGTGAAACTTTTCATGGTTAATTTAGATAAATAAGGCTTGATAATTTTGGCGGCAAACCCATCTATCTTGACGGCTTCTTCTTCTTTTGTCAAAAGAAAATGTCAAAATGTTTTTCCATGTTTGATGTTTCTATGTTTTTCATGATGTTCATTGGGTGATCTAAATTTATGCTATTGTTTACTAAAATGAATGATTGTAATTAATGCACGAGACAAATGGAATAGCGGGAATTCACATGTTTTATTAAATTTTAAATAAGTACGTGAGTGCAGATTTATTTTTGGATATATTTGGCATTGGTTTATTTTTATCAATGTTTTGAAAACCGGGTCTCTAATCGACCCGGTCGAGTCACCGGGTCACCGGGTTACCGGTTCAACCGGTTGGCCCGCCGGGTCAACCCGGTTTTTAAAAAAAATAAAAAATAATAATATTTGCAATAATACAAAAAATTATATATATAAATTATATTAACTTATTAATATACCTTATATTAGCTAAAAAACTATTTACTACAAAATTTAACATGTAACAAAAATAAAATTACGTTGGGCAAATATATTATATAAAAACTATACTTTATTTATAAAAAAAACATGACAAAAACCTAAACAACGGCCGGCTGGTAATAACGGGGTCTCCGAGAACCGGGGTTGACTCCGCCCCCGGTCTAGCTTAAAACCCGGCGGTCAAAACGGGTTCGAAATTTGAAACACGGTTTAGAATTTGCCCGTTTTTTCGACGTGACCGGTTCAAGCCGGTTAATCCCGGCCGGGTCGAACGGGTTTCAAAACATTGATTTTTATATCATATGGAATATGCGTTGAGATCTTATTCCATTGTCTTTGCATAAAACGTGACATTTGCAATGCATGTTCTGATTGAAAATTAATGAATTCAGTTACTAATTATTAACGATGGTATATCGTGATGTGACTGCATGTGATTGTGAATTCATTTAGTTACAAAGAATTTGATACGTTAACCAAGGAAAAGATGCATGAACTTTTGATATATTAATCAAGGAAATGATGCATGGACTTTTGATTTATTATAAATGACAAAGGGATTTATGTAAAATTAAACACATGAGAGTATATTATAATAAACCCACTTCTGTGTTTTCATTTTGATCCCAAAACCATGTTCTTGGGATTTTGATTTGATACTAACATAACTTTTATATATTTTGGAAAGTTGACAATAGCGGTTGCAATGTTTCACAAAAGGTTTGTGAATCATCAAAATTAGTCAACTTAATTGGTTTCATGAGTTTAACAGAAACTTGTATCATTATAAGATTCTTTGGGAAATTATTTGTTAATTATAAAGAATATGTCTAAGAATTTTATGATTCGTGGGTTGTTACTAGTATATGCATGCATAACCATTTATCAAACATTCATTTAACTGAGTATATCATTTCGATGGGTTATCATGTGCTTATATATTAATGATATATGTTGAGATGCTATAAATCAAGTACTCCCTCCGTCCCTAAATAAGTGTCCACTATTGACTTTTAAAGTCTTTTTCTATCAACTGTGACCTTAAATTATTTTGTTTGTGTTATATAATACTTAATAAAAATCATATCAATGAAAATACATTTAAAACTCAATTCATTCATATATTTTACATCAAGTATTATATAACACAAGAAGAAATAGTTAAGGTCAAAGTTGCAAAAGAATGACTTAAAAAGTCAATAGTGGACACTTATTTATGGACGGATGGAGTATTTAATTATTTGTAGGAAACCATGGATTGTGTGGTTTAGAACAAAATAAACCATAAATGAAAGACAAGTGGCATGTTACTCGAAGTGTGTTTGTTGTTCCCACTTAGTTAGTGAACAATAACTACAAAGTTATCATTAAATAACTCATGTCCAGCAAGTAAAGTAAATAATTTGTTCTTTGAAAAGATTTGTATACGTAAATTTAACTAATAAATAAAAGACACAAAAATAACTTTTCAACGTTTAACTCTTTTTATTAAGAATTATAACCCATTGTATACGGAACTACAACGGGGATTGAATGACAATGTGTGTGTGTGATATCCTTACTAATAACTTTGCATAAACCTAAAGTGTTATGCAAAGCTAACTACTATGCTAACCAACTAAGCTTGCTCAGGGACTTAGTAGATTTGAAGGAGTAGATGTGTGTTTGTGAAAGTTATGACTTTGAATGCACAAACTTAACATCTACTCCATTTTCTATTTATACTATCTAGGTATGGTCACACCCACAAGGGTGATAAGCACTAATCCCAATTCTAATACGCTAGCACATTTGTACAGCTTTGTCTCTATTACAATTTCTATTCTAAGTATGAGACAAATGCTCTTTCTAAGTTCAGTCCTGACACTGAACTTGTCTTATACCTTTTCAGGATAAGTTGACTTCAGGAGATAAGAGCTTGGACTTATCTTCTTTTAAACTATCCCGCCTATTCTTCAGTATCTTGTCTCCAGGGTCTTCTAGTTGTTGGAGATCATATGGGGCTCAGTGAGTCTATTGCCACAACTCACCGAACCCATCACCTTCTTCTTTGGCTCAGGCTTTATTCACTGAGTACCGCCTCACTAAATGCTAGAGTCTTTCTTGTAGACTCGGGTTGAGCATCTTGAAGGTAACTCACTAAGCGACTATTCACTCAGTGACCTTAAACTGTTAAAGGATATTTACACTTAGGTTATTTTGTATTAAAATCCTAAGTGAAAGATCAGTGGGCAATGAATGGCCCAACAATCTCACACTGATCTAGAGAGTAATTAAGGGATACTTGTAACAAAAGGTACTTCATTGATTCGATTACATGATTCTGTCATCTATTACAAAAGACAATACAAAGATAACCATAGGAGTGCTCAGTCTATCTGGTATCCTAATGCTTCTAGCTTAACTCGTTTGGATTTTAGCTTCTCTTGGTCTGGATAATCAGCAATCAACTTTCTTAACTTCAAGGGGAATCTTGCATTCTTTTTAGTCTTGACCATTGAGGCTATCACCAGGTTACAAGATAATCCACTCCAACCTTGTGGATATCATTCCATCTTTGGAATGCTTGATCACCAAATACATCCGTGAAGAAGATCCCGTATGCAGGCTCTTCGATGACCATATTGTTAACAAATGAAACACCTTCAGGGAGGCTCCTATGACATTCTAACCCAGGCACCTTGACCTCAGGTTCAGTTCCATATGCTTTCTTTTTCTTCCCGAGGTTTAGGATGAGGCTTGCTCAGGGACTGGAGCAGGAAGAGCAGATTGATTTCCATGTTCCTAAGGAGTTTTCTTTAATATTTCATATCTCTTGCTCAAGGATGTCATCAGGTCTTTAACAATGGAGTTCTTTTTCTTTTATATGATTGGACCTAATTCATCCAATTCAGTGATCCCAAAGTCTGTGAACTTGAATGGGTTGTGGACATCAAAGCTTCTCTTATCATTGTTCCTGTATACAAAGAGTACAACAAGCTTGGTGTTAGGATGGATTTTAACATCAGTGATAGGTTCAGGCTTGATTATGTTTGTTATAGTCCACGTGTATTGTTCAGCTCTTTTCTTGTTGAGCTCTGTCAGTCTTTTAACTTTTTGAGAGTGCTATCTCTTGAGGACTTGGTGCTCAGCATCCTGAGCCTTCTTGAACTTCTCACCTGCTTTGGTACTTGCAATTTTCTTTGGGTCAAGTCCAATCTTTTCAGCCTCTTCTTGTACCACTTTGATCACTTCAGGCTTGGATATAGCAAGAAGTCTTGCTTCCTCAGCGGGTTTCCTGAGTTTCTCTTCTTTGTCTAAGTAAGCGTGCATTTTTGTGTCAGTAAAGTAGCAGATCTTCCTATTTATCATGTAAGGAACTTTAACTTCTTCATCAGGATCAGGACGAACAATGGTTGATGCAGGCACTGGTTTCTTTGAGGGATCTTCATTTGAATCAGTTGTAATCCCTTTTCTTTTATTAATTCTTGGAGCTGCTTGAGAACATTCAGGATGAGTGGTTATTATGGTGATTGGTTAAGCTTGAGTTGGTGGGACTTTAGTAGGTTAGATTGATGATATTAGAATTGCTACTTTTGGGCCTTCAGTTTCCCCTTTAGTATGAGAAGGAGGTTCTTCAGTGGTAGTGTTGGTTGCATTTTCCCCCTTAACATTTGTTGGAATGTTAGTGAGAGCAAGTGTTGGAGTGACACTGCTTCAGGGGGCTAAAGAGGATTAGCCTTTGAAAGCCTGATAAATCTCTGTCATTATGGATTTTATCTCCGAAGTGTCCTGCCTGAGAGAGGAAACTTCACATTTAAGAGCAATCTAAGAGATTTCAATGACAGTCATTCTTGAACCAAGATTCCAAGCCATATTGGTAGAAGACTTTGTCTAGGCAGCTGATTCTTTCTCTTGTTTGAGAGCATAAGCCTAAAGATCTTTCATAGTAGACTGAAGAGTAGAAAAATCAAAGTCCTTGACTAAGGAGAGAACCTTAGTAGTATTAGCAGAGATCTTGGCAAAAGTCTCAGTGGCTTCATTAATTTTATTGTTTGTGGCATTCATCTTTGACAGCATTATTGATATCTTTGAGAAGCTTCGTAATGACATTCAGGCCTTGGTAGAGCTCTTTGATTGTCGTACTACTCCTGTTAATAGTTCTCATGGTTGTTTCAACCAGCTTGTCAGTTTGATCTCTGTGAGCAACATTTTCATCATAGTATTCTTTAATGAAGGCCTTGAGGTCAGCATAGGAGATTGCTGCTTCTTTATGTTGTTCCCATTATTTCTAAGTGATCCTACTGAAGAGAACTTTTGACAACTTTCTAAAATACTTAATCAATTATCTTTCAGTGAGAGGAAGAATGTTATCAAATCTCTTGAGGTTAGGACTGGATGAGTCAGAAGTAGATTCTTAAACATGAGATGGTTTAGGTTGGTCTTGCTTTAGTGATGGAGTTCAAACTTCTTCAGCAACTTGAGGATCCTCATCCATGTCCTCCCCAGCAGCAAGCACTTCCTTTTCATCACTCTCTTTATCCAATTCATCCTTAAAGAGTAGGAAGGCTTAAACATTAGCAAAAGTTTATAGCTGTAAAGGTTCAGTATTCGGCTCCACTTCAGAAGAAGTCTTACCTTTGTTTTTGGTCAAGGACCGGTACCTCAATCTAGTGGGCTGGGTTTCATCCACCTGGTACTTAGCACCAGTCCCTAAAAGATCAGCCACATTGGGGTGTATTGATTCCATATCAGTGGGTGGTATGTTTTCCTGATCGTAGTCAATAGTGTGTATATATATATATATATACTATTTATACTATATATATATATATATATATATATATTATATATATATATATATAATATACTATATATATATATTATATTTTATATATATATATATATATATATATATATATTTTATATATATATTATATATATATATTATATTATAGTCAAAAAACCGGGCAATATCACTTTTAACAAGCGACAAACCAACTCACAAATAAAATATAATTCTGGAAGTATCAACTTCGAAAGTAACCCCTTTTAGTCATTTACTAGGTTGTTTTTGTTCCGACGAGGTGTGAATTCAACTTTGTGTTGACGTTTGTAATCGGGTTTTTGAATATTTAAAGGTTTTTGGTTTTGGGCTTTTTTTGTTGGCTTTTGATATAAAAGGCTTAGTATATATGGCATAATGGACTGACTTGGCCCATTAACTTGGGTTTGGTTGGCCCACTAAGATGCATACGCCTTTCGCTTCGGATTTCCACGCTCTTTCCAATCTTATGCTCGGTTTTGTCTGGATTTTGCCTTGTTTTTGTCTTTTTGTGAATATCTGTCACCTGCACAGTACATAATGCAAAACAAGCATATATTTGACATTTTATGTCCGTTTTTGGTCATTTAAGCTCGTTTTATTGAGAAAAAGGTATGTGTACTTAAGCACATACCGAATCCCCTCATACTAAAATATTGTTGTGTCCTCACGCAATGAAATAAATCCATGTTCAGAAAACCAAAAATTTTAATCCCCTTAAATTAAATACCCTGAAAAGTAGCAAAGTGTAAAATTAAAAGGGATTAAGAAATTACTAGTTTTTTAAACATTCCATGTTTTTACCATTTTCTTACTCGCACACATATTTCCCTTATACAACATGCCTGACTTTCATTATTTATCATAACTTTTAGGATCACTGAATAAGAAACACCTCAATCCTAAGGTGCCCTAGAAGGATAAATTCATCGTCCTTGATTTTTCACTTATTCCCAAACTAAGCTTAAAAACGAAATCATTGTTAATTACAAGTTGGGATGCTAACGCTACTCATATTTGCAATTTGTGTAGAAATTTTCCTCCTGACAGGTATTATACATTAAGGTGTGTGTGCTTAGTTCGAATTTTGGCCATCCAACCCACGTTTTTAGATAGTTATAACCTTTCCAAGTTTCACGTTCCACTTTTAGTTATATGAATTTAAAGGTGAGATTGTCCCATGTAGCAACATTTCTTCTCGGCACATCCCAACCTCGTCGGCTAAGTGACCGGGCTTTTGACACCCCAAAGAGAATAATTTGTCGAGACTCTCCGACTTTTGAACCCTTTATTAAAAAATATCCGTAAAACTTAGTAAGTTTATAACTCAAAGCAAGCTAATTCCTCCAAAATCAAGACATTGTATGTAAGTTAATTCCTTTAGAGTGACTTTCTTCTCGGAACCTCTCGACCTCATTGATCAAGTGCCCAGGCTTTTGACACCCCACAGAGAATACTTATCAGAATTAACAAACGTCCGGTTTCAAAATTTTGTAGGGATTAACAAGTTTAAGTTCCAAAGAATGTTTAAATTTTAGAAAAAGTCATTTTCCCTTTATTTATTAAGCAACATATACTAGCAACATTATTATATTTTTCACATCATTTTTATTTTTTTCATTTCATTTTTTTTCATTTCTTTTGCAACATTTATATTTACATCGTATACAGGGAAAATTTCTTTTTAAAAAATTAAAACATATTTTGATCAAAAACTCTTATTTATCAATTCATCGATAAAGCTTTTTACTCTAAAATGTTGATCTTAACGGACTTTTAAGAGTGATAAAACTCTAACTTGTCTTTCAAATTAGTCATTTTAGAAGCTACTGGGAGAAAAAGCCACAAATTACACTTATGAGCTTTTAAGATTTCCAACTAATCCTTGCTTAGCATTCCAACTTATATTTAACTCTATCATTTTTTGTTCTTCGCAAATTTAAAATCTTTAATAAAAAGATCCGCGAATGCTTAGCCAAATAAAATTAAGCTCTGCATATTTAAAGTCATTATGGCCTTTTGAGCTAGAATTCGCATTTTAAAGCTTCTTGTGTAAAAGACTAGCAAAAGCTTATACATTTATAAAGGTTAAGGGAGTAAGCTAGAGCTCAACATGCTCGGTCAAGTCAAAAATTATTCTTATTCTCACCAGCGGAAAGTCAACATTTGTGATAAACACTTATTTTATTTTTGCAAAATTTTTAAATTTTGGCCTATAATCACTTTTTTTGTATTTTCTTGGTAAAACAGGGTTACGTGAAAGACATAGACAAATGCAAGTGGGATCAAATCGATATATTCCCCCCTCATACTAGAACGATACATTGTCAAATCTGGGTAATCCTGATAATCATCACAAACAACAAAAACACAAGATTGGAAGAGGCGAGCCCCCTCACGTCACACTTATTAGAAAATAGAAAGAAGACAGAAACACGGGTTGCCTCCCGAGAAGTGCTTTGTTTTT
>BQNB010084853.1:0-24032 GCA_026074375.1 Tanacetum coccineum
CACTTCTTGCAATTTTGAATTTAAAAATCAAATTTCTTAATTGTATTTGAAATTCAAATTTCCTCCTCACAACATCCACCCTTTCTCTCCAAGTTTAGAATATTATTTGGCATTCTTTCTCTCTTAATCATGCCAACTCACTCACTTAACCATGGTTAGTATCTAACTAGTCCATGAAAATATGAGGAATACCCAATATACTCTTTGTCCAATGGTTTTTTTCTATCTTCTTGAAATTGGACAAACATCCCTAAAACTTATTATAAACACTTCACAAACGTTTTTATCAAATGACTATTTGAGTTGGTTGACCTTGAGAGTAAGAATAATGGAAAGGTCAAAGCGTGAAGTACAATTGGGGGTTTAACAAGAACGGGTAGTTAAAACGCCAAAACTTAAAAAATCCGAGTCCGGCTTCTGGCACGCTGGCATGCCGTATTTTCCCATCTTTGGGTTTTTGGCCTATAAATACCCCTCTTGTCTTGTATTCCTTACCTTTTGCCATTCGTTATTTCCTATCTTTTCTCTTATCTTATCTTCTAAGTCTAACACCACTTATGTTCTAATCTTCTCATTCTCATTCTAATGAAGAGAACACATACCCGCAAGGGAGACACACAAGTACATAATCCACACATGTGTTTTATTAATCAAGGGTCTTATTTCTTATACCCTTTCTATTAGAATCGAGTCTATAGGTTATGTTAGGGTTTGATTTGAAACAAACAATTACCTTTTAATTTGGTTGTAAGTGAAGTCTTGTATCTTGGTGATCAAGCCTGGATCATTGGGTGGTCTAGTTGGGGTTTTGGTATACTTCCAAGGGGAAATTCTTAGTGGTCCTAGTGATCTCAGTGAACCTATGAGTAAGTCAAATCATGGTTTCTTAGGGGTGGATTATGATGGCGAAATATCGTAGGGAGTAACTCTTCTTAGTGGGTGTCGATCCTATTGCATGTCGGTAAAGCGAAGTTGTAATACGGTTTATAGTCCACCACAAAGATTATACTAGTGAATAATATAGGCGTCGTAGATTTAAAACTGTACGTACAGATGGTCTAAACCCCCCATCCCGAACCATTATATATCGTGATGTCTCTCTCCCTCTCTATCTACTTATTGTTCATATTGCTAAGTAGATCACTACACCACTCGATTCCTTTGAGACTTAAAGTTTCATAAACATTGAAGAAGTCGAAAAGACCATATTCACCCCTTATGGTTCTACACATACTATGGTCCACTATTTTATAAAAAAATTAGTGCATTATAATTACATATCTCATCCTAACAAGGAATAATAATGTATCTTATATATACTACATATAATGTATTTATAAACTTTTCTTCAAAAATTTAATCTAGTAAAGGAAAGTATTCAATCAGTAGAATACACGGTTAGACTGAAATGCAAGTGCTGAATCTAACTACGAAAAGTATTCAAAACTTATGAAACTATATATGGAAAGGGTCATTGTACATGGTTGGACATCAAAATGGATAATTCTTGAAAACTAAAAGTATCTTAGGAAAGTATTGAATTCATAAGCATGCAATGGGCAACTTTGAATAGCAAAGTTGAAACATGTGGAACTATATATGCTAAGGGTCTTTTTCATTGCATATATAAACAACCATAATGTGTTAATTTATTTCTTAAATCAATTCGCATAAAAAGAAAGAAATGAAATGAAAAATCCAAAAAATATTGATGATGATCTTGAAGTTAGAAATTTGCTTCTTATATCACCTCGTCCATATACAATCAGGTTTTTTGTATTTAGCAGATTGTTTAGTATTTTGATTATATTGACACGAGAAGCATCTTTGCATCCAAGTGCAATTTTTATTTACTAATTTATTTCCTTGTCGAATGATATCAGAGGGTTAATCTTAGGGATCACAAAATTCATAGTCTGAAAGCTAACCAGCTGAACTTGTCTCCTAATTTGGAGGTAATTAAGTTGATCTATATATATGGATTGTGTTCTTTTTAATAAATTTACATACTTATGTGGCACTATAAATTAAGACGTTTTGTCACTTTTATATCAAAAACATTGTATTGAAAACTATGTTGAAACGGTTGCCCTTTGAAAGTTCATTTATGAGTTTCAGATTTATTGTCAATATGTAATGCTGCTATGTGCATTTATTAGAAAAAGCTTATTGACTGATTTTGTGTGTGGCAGTTTGTAAATCTTAGAGACAACTTGCTATCGGCATTAGAAGGCATCGAAGTACTGAAGCTAGTGAATGTTGGTATACGAGTTTCCTTTTGTCTCCCATCCTTAACCAACATGGCTTAGGGCTTCCAGAATGCTTCACCGTGGAGTGTCAATGAATGATTGTTTGATTATGCAATGCATTGTAAATCTGCCACATCTTCACACCGTATATATATATATCGATTGTCTTTGACCGAACCGTGTTTATACAATGAATATGGGCTATCTCTCATAAACTCTGATTCAATAATTGAAAAAGCTACTATTGGTTTTGTATAATCAACCATAAATATTACTACTATATAATTGTTTCAACGGAAGACCAAAAATAGCAATTATAAGTTTGTAACATCAATTTTGTATTTAATTTTTAATTTCTTTTTCCTTTCGTTATAACAATTTTGATGTTTTTATACAAACTAATTGTTACAATATAATGTTTTCTTATAAAACGTTATTGTTAGTGATAGCGGTGTCCTGCAAAACCTATAGAAGTTTTACAAATCCTCTTAGGCAGTGTACCTAATCGTTGTAGCGTAGTATAGGTAAGACTCGGGGGATTGATCGTTCTCTAGGAGAATAGTTTGGGTAGGCTCGAATTGTATGTTTACTAAGGTCTAAAGACTAGGGAAGATTCTTTTTGTATTTTTATAATTTTTTAAAAGCAAGTAAAATATCGGGTTTAAAGAGGGGTTGATTAAACTATTAATTAAACTACTCCTAATTCTATTCTAATTATGCAAAAAAGAAAAGTGATAGAAAAACTCGTATGGTTAAACAAATGTGTTTACCTAATCATGCACTACTCCCTAGTCGTTCTCTCTAGATATGTCACTCGTCACCCTCTTTAGTGTAATGTGTAAGTATTCCTCTAATTTAGCAGCAGGTTGGTCGAGTCCGCTATCTACATGACAACCTAGACGGTGGTTACCTGCAGATACTGCTCACGTCCAATAGTAAATTCACGCGCAATAAATACTTAATTTGGAATCCACCCAAAGGTGATCTAGATATGAAGATCTAATCAGAGGTTTTTTCTAACCTAACCGCGTTTCTCTAGATGTTTATGCTATGATATGAAGATCAAATAACTAGTTTTCTAAAGCCTAACGCGCACACCACTAACAAGAAGCAATAATAAAAGAGATAATAAACTAGGTTTTATGCAATCATAAGCAAACATAATTTAAACTTAGCCAAGCATGTTAATTGAAAATGAAGAACGGTTAATCAAACAGCACATGAACATACTGAATGATTAAAAGAGATAAAGAACCTCACTTAAATTGAACATGGAGTTACAATGAGTATATAAGGGTTTAAAAACCTCACGAATTCTCCACGTCTTTCCACACAAATATGAAAAATAAAGGGTTTTATATATAGACTTAGGGTCGTGACGGCATCACTAGGGTTTCCTAACACCGTCAGCCCGCCGAATGTTCTATGGGCTTCCTCTTGTCGGCTATCATGACGCCATCGCATATCGTGGTGACGTCGTCTGGTTGATCATGATGGCGTTAGATAGAAATCCTGACGCCATCTCCACGCTTTGTGAAACCATAACTTGATAAAAAAAACTTGTAGAGTTGTATTCTTGTTCTATTTCTTCCCAAATCGAGCCCAATTCACGTGCTTTTCCTCCAGATGCTTCCCAAATGCTAAAACAACAAAAGAAATGATTAACTGCATTATTTGGGCATATTCTCATGATTTTGGGGGTTAAATGACCCCGAAAAATTATATAAAATAACACCTCATCAGTTAGCTTATCAATTTATAAATGATTGAAAATAAAAAAAATTACGTGGAAGTCTAATAAAGTGTGTAAAGTTTAATGCACTGTGGTGTTTTGTATAAATTAACGAGATGTTGATGTGCGATGATGTGCTAGTGTACTAAACTCTTTATTGCACCTTGCATTGGAGATGTTCTTAATATGTCCAACCATAATTGTAGGCAAAATGGAGACATCCCCTCACACATAATTGTCGCTATGAGACATCCATTTTTACTTGTGACAAACAAATTGTTTGATGCCAGTAAGCCAACTCACCATTGTGTGGTTTGTGTGTGTTGTGAGTTTAAGTGGTGTACAACAAATATGAGTGTCGACTTAACGTTGTGATGGGTACAGTGTGATTGAGTGAGTTATATGGAAAGACAATAATGTGATGTGGATGTGTTTAATCAAATATGCACAACATGCATTGTTGTCATATAAATGTTCTTAGGACATCTACTATGGTAAACCTTTATAAAGGTTTATAATATTGCCTAATGATCCTAAATCATAAATTCATAAACTTTTTCTTGTTACAAACTTTTATTTACTATGCCTAAAATTCTTAAAGCTTTCTAAAACATCACCAATGTTTTGAAACCCGGTTCGACCCGGGCTGTTCAACCGTTTGAAACAGATTTCGGTCGAAAAATGGGTTAAACTTAACCGGGTTTTATATTTTTAAAACCCGGTTAGACCCGTCGGGTTTGAGGTGACCCGGGTCAACCCGGTTCTCTAGACCCGGTCGGGTTTTGGGTTTTTCATTTTTAATGTAAGTTAATTGTATATATTTGTGACGTAATTTTAATTTTATATATTATATTTGTTGGTAAATAGTTTTTAGGCTTGGTATATGGAATATTTATAATTTATACATATATTTTTTATTGTATTATTGCAATTATTATTATTATTATTATTATTATTGGAAACTGGGTTGACCCGGTGGTCGAACCGGTTGGACCGGTAACCCGGTGATTCGACTGAGTCGATTAGAGACCCGGTTTTCAAAACATTGAACCTCACTAAACACAAAATCATTAAATTTAGATGAGGTTCAAGGTATTATACATTTTCATTCAACATAAGCATGAAACACATTTTCACTATAATTAATAAAATGATACTCTTCTTCATTTTTTTTCTTAGATATTTCCATAACCCACTATAGTTGATGCTCTTATACACGTCAACTTACATGATTCAAAGTGTTATTTCTTTTGGTGTGGCAATGTTCTAATATTCGTCCACTTATATGATTCGAAGTTTGGTTTATTTTGGTGCGACAAGTATGTCCAGGCATGTCTTTTAATAATCGTATACAATGTCAATACCAAATCGTCAGACCTGTATCAGTTAGATACCTTTTTAAATATGACAATATTTGCTCTACTCCACGAACACTTTTACTCCTCATTTTCAATTTTAATTTGGCTTGGCATCATCTCGTCATTAAAACATTTCAAGAACATTGATAACACTCAGATTGAGTATACTTTTAGGAGTGTCATCATGGTTTTTGTACATGTTATTTGGTTAATATAACGAACTTTTGGTCCTTATTTACACAAAGTTATGTTTTCATGCTCGTAGTTATCCAAGATAAAGAAAACGAAGAAGAAGGCAAAGAAACGATCAATAAATAAGGATTTACGCATGTACGAAGAATTCTCGAAAAATGAAAGTCTCGTGGAGCATATTTGAGAAGATAAAGTTATGAAGTTGTTGCTCCAAAATCTCAAGAATAATGCAAAAGATAGAACACGGGGAAGAAGAGAAGTAAACTATCTAAATCGAAGAAACATTTGAAGCCTCGTTGTTCCTCACACCTTCATTGTTTTGGCCATAAATTGAGCATACGAACTTTGATTGACTTGATTCAAAAGGCCATAGAAAGAGGGAAGAAAGATCTACATTTTTTTTACCATTTTTAGCAAATTAGCATGTATCTAACCACCTAAATGGATTAGAACGGGATGGCTGGTGTCACACCTCGTAAATTCCCGGTTAGTATTCCAACCCACTCCGGTCATCTACTTTAAATTTTATTCGTTACGTTTAAATCTAACAGTTTACCGAGGAACTAAACTGCGTAAAAACTGAAAAACATCAACGGACGCGTTCCGACATCGGTTAAAAATTTATTTAGGCATTATATGTGATATATTAGCTTTCCTGAGTGTTTCGTGATTTTTAATCACTTTCGATATTAATTTTAGGGCTTTATCTCTTAAATTGCGTTGTTCGCGTTTTTGACCAAACGGAACCCCGGAAACTCAAAATCTTTTCGTGTAAACTCAAGTTATCAATAATATTATACCCCAAGCTTAAAAATTTTGTTCACCCTCATTCCCATACATATGAAGATGTCTAAAGCCAAGCCAAAACACTCTTGGTACTTGAAATTAAATCATCTTTGAACCACTAACACAAATTTTGAAAATATTTCCATACTAGTGAAAGAAAGAGACATTTTTGTATCCTAGCATCATGCATGCATGCAAGACTCTTACACATCACATGTTACTTACACACTCTTACACATTTGACTAGCAAACTTTGAACCATAACCATCTTGAGTGAACCTTGGCTAGTAAAATTTTGTGTGGTCTTGCCTTGTGAACCCCAAAACCGGACGCACCATATGTGAGCCAAGAAGGAGTGGTTCAAGCCTCATGACTTGAACTATGAACCTTAAAACCCTAACTCTCCCACTATAAATACAACACATTCTCACACTTAGGGTTATAACACATTCACTAGCCTCAAAAATTTTCTTTCCTTCCTCCTCCTTGCTCCTAGCTCACGGCACCACCACACCAACATACACCATCCATATCTTTTGATTTCTAGCAAGATCCAAGTGTTTAAAGTTCATTCCTAGTTATATCTAAGGTAGATCCAAGTGTTGATTGGTTATTTTTCAAAGATTTCAAGAATTATAAAATTAGGGTTTCAAGATTTATTTGGGGTTTTTGAAGATCTATAATTCTTGGGTATAGATCTAGTGTTTTTGCTACATATTCTTCTTGATTTGTAAGTTTTACATGATCCTTACTTGGTTTCATCTATTATTTCTATAGATCTATGTTTGTTTCGATCTATGTTTGGTCATAAAGATCCATGTGTTTGTGTTAATTTTTACGAAAAGAAATAAGTTAATATTTTTCATTTTTTATTAAATGGAAGTAAAACCATTGTTACCAGACTTTATGTTTATGTTTTATATTATGTTTCTTGGTGAGATTGAGAGTTTGATGAGAGTTGCAAACAATAGATATTATAGGTGGATTTAAGGTTTAGTTTTGTTGTTTGGTTATTGTGAATAAAAGTTAGGCTAATTAGGCAACTAATATGCATTGGGTTTGATTTTTGGTTATATTTCGGCAAAACAAACTTGCGTCCCCCGAATTAGTTTTGTGGTTTTTTTTTTTATTTGAGCGACTATAAAATGTTTTCATAGGCGTAAAAGTAGTTTTCGAAGAAGCTCATTTCGAATAGATAATTTTTCATATATCACACTTTAAAATCGGACTTAAACGACCAAGTTATGGGCCAAATGAAACTCGAAACATTTTCCGGCGAAAATGGAAAATTTAATGACCAGATCAGTCACTAAAACGGAAGGCGATTCGGAGCCCTTCGGTCCGAATCGCTTAAGTTAAAGCAACGAAAGTTTTGTCCAAATGAGATTTTACTCTAATAACGTTGCAACCGCTTAGAGCCTAAAATTAAAAAACGAGAGACATTTTTACCACAAATCGGAAAAATAGATTTTAAGATACACTCTAATTAATGCGTGCAGAGTGAATAATAAAAGGGGTTTACAGGGCACTTTTGGACGATTTTGGATGTTTTAAAATGCGAGCGAACATAATAGAAAATGTTAGGTAACTAGTTGAGAACAAACTAGAAATGACATGAAAGGTTAATTGATATGGCCGATAATTAATAAAAAGTAGGATTGAATAAAGAATAGGTAAACGAAACGGACATTTATGGCGATTTAAACACAAGGATTAGGCGGTTTAGAATTGTTTTAAGCGAGTTAGTAAAATATGGAAACTTAAGAAAATAGGGGCCGCTATTAACGTTTTAAACTAAAAAGTTTTCCTAAAAAGGAAAGTTTCTAAAAATAGTAACTTTTGCAAGTGGATTTAAAAAACAAGACATGCTTGAAGTTCAAAGTCTTTTATTACAAAAAAGCAAACACAACTTGATGCTACTAAATGATGAACATGGAATCTTTACTTGTTGCTTTGACAAATGCTAAGTCATACCCATAATTACTCTAAGTCGCCGGCTAGAACCTCCTTATATCTTCATCACTTTGTTGGATTACGCTCATCTTGCTAAGTGTTAAGTTCATAGTCCCTTTACAAGTTTTTAGCTTTTGATTTTTAGAAAACGCATTGTACAACTATTATTTATGCATCATTAGACATTCAAAAGTACAAAGATTTTTTAAAGAAAGAGACTTACAAAGGAGGGTTTTGAAGAGGATTAAAGCTTAGACAAACAACCTAAATTATCATGAACTGTTAGTTTCTCGACCGGAGGACCGGTTGAGGGAGCGCGAGTGAGTAAATAGATCTATTGGGACTAATTATCCCTATCCGCTGTGGTTCTACTTAACGAAGAACAAACGGATATATGTCATGTCGATTGTGCATTATGGTGGTCTTTGGTTTGGGACACCGGTTAAGGGCAGGATTACTATGCGACAGGATGTAGCATGCCCTGTTGATTATTAGCTTCAGTGTCATAAGCTTAGCGCAACAGTAAATACTTTTTATGTGATGTTGTATCTGTTATAGTAGTCACATACGTTTTGAAATCTTGTGGTCCACTCTTGTATTAACTTAAACATATGAATTCACCAACATTATGTTGACGTTTTAAACATGTTTTCTCAGGTGCTTAGCTTGGATTGATTCTTGATGCTATGTGGAGTCTATGTGCTATGTGACTTCGCCAATTTCAAGACTTATCTATTATTTACTCTTTGTCATTATTAAAACTTTGTTATGCTTCCGCTACTTTTAACTTAATTATTATGGGCTGTAAAACTTAAATCTATTTTATTTTATGCAACGAGTAAACTTTTTCAAACGTCCATGATTAGTGGTCGTTCTTTATTGCTTGGTGATCGGATTGTTATGACGTCACGCCCTCGGACACGTATTCCGTCCAGGCCCCGTTTGGGGGTGTGACAGATGACTTGGTCTGGAACCGAGGGCTAAAGTCCGTAACCGCTCCACTTTTTCTGTAATCGGGGGTGGAACCCGTAACCGCTTGGATAAGCTCTAACCACCCGACTAAGACTCTAATTGTCGGGTTAGGTTTGTAACCAGGGCTGCTGATCACAAATGCAATTTTTAAGTGTCATTAAGCCCTAAGTCCGATCAAGTATCCTTAATAACTCAGATTTCAGCCACTGTGTGACACTTTGTGCCCATGGAACTTACTTGGTGGGCAAGGACTTGTTCAAGTATAAATAAGAGTGCTTGACTTGGTTTTATAGATAGAAAACTCACCCCCTTTACCTAAGGATAAAATTTTCCCATCATCTTATCATTCCCGAAAGGCCAATAACTTCTTCCAATTTAAGAAGACGTACTCACGTGTAAGAGAAAGTATTTAGACATGATTTTTCAGGTTGTTTAAAGGCTTATAGTTGATTAGAGGCTTAAAGATTGCTCTAAATCCTTACATCACATGTTGTAATTGCTACTTTGGGTAAATTTTATATCTTTCATGATGTTGAACTTTACATTTCATGTTGGAACTTGGTTCTTAATTAAATTTAATATGGAGTAGTTTTGTTTACTTGTTTGGAGTGATGTAGACATTGATATGGAATGTTTGGTATTTTAGCAATATAGAATTATGGTTTTGCTTATAGTTTGTTTGAATTGAAACGTGCCTAAATAACTTGTTGATAAATCATAACCGGATTTATAGGTCAAAAGGATCTCTTGTCATGAATTATTACAAATTATTTGCGCACAAATATGCTTGGTCTTTCATAATTGACAACTTTGAATAAACTTTAAATGGATTCGTAATGGTTTAATCAAGAGTATAGGTCAAAAGGGCTCTTATGAACAAACTAGTAAAATCATATTTCTTACAAATGGCTCGTAATGACTTGGTTTATAATAACGTTCATAGGTCGAAAGGGTACGCTAGTCTAAACCATGATATATGTAATTTCATTATATTACCTACTGACTTGAAATTGTATGCATTTTGATTTTGTGTGCTATTGCTTGATTTCTACTTGAAATTTCCTTACACTCCATTGAAATAAACACTAGTTTCAAACAAGTTAGTTTTATTTATTTGATTGCATTCTTGTTGAATTTCGTCTTGTAATTACTTATATGGTATTGTGAGATGTGGCAACCATTTTACCACTTTTATGTTGCATATTATTACACTTGATTCTTCAAATCTAAAACATGCAAATCCTAGTGAACGACCTCGGCTTACCGACCCCAACTAGCTACACACGACAGGGTATACTTGCCTGAATGTGTTCTTAGCTCCTAACAATCCTTGTTATTAATTTAAAGCTTTGATGAAACACATCAAGCACATTCACACATCATAAACTATTACATATCCCACCTTTCATGCGTTCAGCCCAATGTTAAGCCTAACATGCGTGTATGTATTAGTCTGTTCTCATGTATGTTTGTATTTAAGTGAGATATATTTATTTAGCTGATTCTATGGTCAATAAAAGATTGTTTGGTTGTAGATCTTGTAAAAGTGTGAAAAACTGACGTTGCACTAACCTTATAGTGGTGACACTAGTCATGTCTGAGTTTAATGTAATAATTTTGTATGTTAATAATTTAAATTTTTATTATAAGTTATTATTTAATATTTTAAAACATAGAGTTTCATGCAACAAATGTAAGTATGAAAGATTTAACATAATTTACGTATAATAATAAGAATTTTAACTTTTATGCAATAAACAATGAGTATTGTGGATTTAAGATTTTGTTATAAGGTTATTTAAAACATAACATATATCAAATGTTATTTAACTACTTATACATTATTTAATGAATAGTGATAACTTAATTAGATCTCTGCTGCTAATTTTATACATGTTAGTCCTTATATTATTTTAATAACACACATTATTAGTTTTTGGTGATTACTTTTTATTACATGTTATTCCTTCGATTCTTTTAGTAGCATACATTATTAGTCCTTAATGAATAGTATATACGTTATTATTTATTGGTGGTTAATTTTTATTACATGTTAGTCCTTTGATTAAATACACACCATTATTCTTTGGTATGTGATGTTGTCGTGTTAACCACCAAAAATTATTGATAAGAAATGGAAAGATTATACAAACCTAAATACAAAAGTATCTTGGCAAATATTGATCTCTCGAGTATCGTTTCAAAGAACTGGTGAATTTGAGATATGTCGGTCAAGCTTTGTTTTATGCTTAGTTATCGCAAAGGGTTGTTTTTTAGATTTTAAGACAAATATTTAAATAAAAGCGAGAAAAGGAACTCTAATAATAAATCTAAGGCAAATATGACCTATAAACAGACTACGGAAACAATAAAAAGGAAAAGATATAAAGCATAATCTAAGAGAATATGTTTGTCTAGAAACAATAGCTAAATGTTGGGTTCAATTCCTGAGCCCTTCAGCCTTTTAGTAGATTTAAACATAAAATCCCTTAAGTGTTTCTCAAGCTGAAGTCTTTCAGCTTGAGTCGTTGAAGCTTCTTCAGCGTCAGCTCTTCAGGTCCTTAGAAGATTGGGAAATATCTTCACTTCAGTGTATGCAGCGGTACAGAAACTGAAGAAGGACTATTGGAAAGAGCTTCAGTTTAGCTTGGTTGACAATTCAAAGTTGAACGTTGTCTATCTCCTTAACAGAAGTTGAACTGCGTTGTTTCACTTCTAGAAGGTTTACAAGGCGGGAAAAAGATTGTTTTATGTCAAAAAAAAGCAATATCGTTTGTAAATGTTACTTCTAAAGTTGGTATAGAAGTACATAAACTTTCCTTAAAGGACTGTACCTGGTACTATAAAGCATATGTATATTAAATGGTAGCTCAACCACCCATTTAATGTTTGACATGTGTATTAGGTTAACTTGTAAACCTTAACCCCTTTGCATATAAAAGGAAAGGGATTCACATAGTAAATGTTATCTCTTCCAATTAACGTGATACACATTGAAGAGTTCATTTATCTCTCAAACAAACTTAACTGTACTACTGAAGCTGAAGCTTTAATTTAGTCATAAGTAGTTTGTTTTCTTACACTCTTAACTTTGGTTAGAGTTTAAGTTCGAAGGAGATAACACCCCAATTGTCAGTCGACCACCTTTCTATTCCGCAAACAAGGTGTGTCATAGATTCTTTATTTGATTCTAATAAAAGTCTATACGTTGAAAAGTACTTTTGTGTGTTTTAAACTTGTTCTTTATATTGTTCATATATATTTGTTTAAAACTCACTTTGTTGCCATGGAATCTGATTAGTTTAACTTGATAAACCTTATATCAGATTCCAAGGGACCAACAAGTGGTATCAAAGCCTTCTGGTTTATAAAATCCCTTGAAAAAGGATATATAAAGGCTCAAAGATTTTTAAAATCAAGATCCATCTTAAATGGCAACAGTAGAAGTACCACAGACTCTTGAATACATGGGTGGCCAGTTAAATGCCGCTCCTGTACTAGAGGTGGAAAATTTCACCAATTGGAAAAAGAGGTTCTTGTACCATATCATTGGTATTGAACCTCAATTTGAAAATATCATCAAAATGATCCTTTTATTCTCATGGTAGCTGGTCAAAGGAAGCCAGAAGGACAATGGACTGCAGGTGAGAGAAAGGCTGCCAACTTAGACCGGTGTCTCAAAAGTCTCATCATGTCTGTCCTTCCAGATGACCAAATGAATTCTGTCATAAATTGCTTAACTGCTAAATCAATATGGGATGACCTGGTACTATATCACGAGGGCCTCTCTGATGTGAAAGAAAGTAGGGTCATAGACCTGAAGTTGTGCTATAACACCTTCAAATTCAAAGAAGGTGAGTCCCTAACACAAACTTTCACCAAATATAAAGCTTTGATGAATGAGTTGGTAAATGATGGCATTAACCTTTCAAAGCTTAAAATAAATACTGGTTTTATAAACAGGTTACCAAAGAAGTGGCTAAGTTTCTGCCAAAGTCTCAGAAACACAAATCATGTGAAAGATTCTGAGCTTGCTTTTCTATTTGGTAAACTCAAATATAAAGAAAACCTAATAGACAGTATTTATGAGACTGAAAAGAATAGATCTCTTGTCTCTGCAACACCTTTGTCAACTGCTTTCTTCTCTACCTCTATTATCCAGGACTTTCAAGATAGTCCTGATGATGAAGAGGATACAAGAAGCAGTCATGAGTACCTAAATGACTTAGAAGAAGAATATCAAGCAAGAGCTCTTTTGGTCAAGTCTAAAAGATTCTTCAAAAAGGGTACTCAAAGGTTCGGCAGTACAAAAGCAACTGACCAAACTGAATGCCACAAATGTAGCAATAAGGGTCATTTTGCAAGAGAATGCTAGTCAAAGACTTCAGTTCCATTATATCAATCACCCTTTCAATCAAAATCTCTCAGTTCCCCTCACCATAAACCAGAACTAAGGCCTAACAAGGACTTTGAAGCCAAATACAACAAAGTCAAGGCTAAACTGGCACTTTTAAGTTCAAGTGCTTTAACTTCCAAAGCCTCAATGGTAAAGAACAAAGGTCTTATCGCTGAAGCCCATGAATGGGATAAAGAAAAAGTGTCATCAGATGACAATTAGATGGTGGAGGTTAAAGTGCTCATGGCTCTAGCTAAAGATAATGATGTTGTCAGCAAAGAAGGTGCCAGAAATGGTGAATGGGTAAAGATCTCAATGAGAAAGGTACACACTCTTCTTGAAATGGAAGATAATGATGATAGAAAAACCTATCTAGATTATTTGTGTATTGATCTAAATTATGTTGAAGAACAAAGAAATAATCTTTTGTCAAAACATAGAGATCTTGTTCATGAACTGAATGCATGCAAAGAACAACTTTTAGTATTAAAACAAGCAAAACTTGATTTTCTTACCATGCAACATATAAACACTGAGATTCTTAAAGAGAATAAAAACTTAAGAACTAAACTGAAAGAGCTAACAACAATCACTGAAACATGGCTTAACAGTTCTAATAAAGTAAATCAGTGTATCAGTGAACAAATCCCCTCTCAAAAGAAGAAAGTTTTAGGAGTTGATCAACTCACTGAAGATCCCTCCAGTTTTAGGCAAAAAGACCTAGTCTTTATAAAATCTTCAGCTGATGACACAAAAGTGTCCATACATGGTGTTGAAAGACCTTGGTTGTCCAAAGCTGAAGGTTTTATTCTGCCAAATCATAATACTAGTAGGATACTCCTAGCTGAATCATAAAGAAACACAATTGGTCCTTCAGTTGCTGTCACTGACTCTTCAGCGACTAAGTATGATTCAGCGGATGAATCTTTAGTCTGCAACATCCCTCTTCCTCCACTAAAGAATTTGAATGGTGTTGAACCTGCTTCTGGACCAAATGACTATCAAATCAATTTTGAGGTCAAAATCGACATTCAAAGCTGAAACTTTAAAAGGTGCCATAATAAGTAAACCATCCTCAGATCCTGATAAGGGTAACAAAAACTCTTCAGCTTCAGTAGTTAACTCAGCTCCTGCTGGTAAACTAAAGAGTGTGAAAATTGAAGATGATCCTCCTTTAGCTATTGTAATGAAAGAACTTAACAATCTAAAATTATAATTTAGCAAGAATCAGTCATCTTACTCCAGAAGTAATCAACCATAACCGGTTCCACAAAATGCACTTCAAAACAAATACAAAACACAATTCAAAAAGAGTTGTGATTTGCGTGGCTTAAACAATCATCTCTTTAAAAATTGTTATAAAGTGCATTTTTGTAAAAGGTATGAGAAAACTGATCACAGAACTTGTGATCATGCTGAGTACATTTCCACCATGAACATGTCTGAGCATCTCAAAAGTCTGGGTAGAGCTTCTTCAAGATCTAAAATCCCAAGACTATCAAAATGCTTCTTTTCACCTTGCACATACTGTGGTTGTATAGATCATTTATCCAATGAATGTTTATACTATCCCATATGTGGATCATGTGGATGTTATGACCATGACACAAATGGTCATAATAGGATTATCTTTCTAGAAAGAGAGATCAATCCAAGAAATCCTCAACATACATTCAAAAGATGTGAAGTTTGTGGTAGCTCAACTCATACCACAACTGATCACTAAGATATTGAATGGTTTAAAAGAGGTGAAGCACTTCAAGCCGAAAAGGTTGTGGCTCTAAAATCAACTAGATCTGAATCATCAAATGCTAACATATTCCACTAAAAGGTGGGTTTTTAAGCGAAACTAACCATTCTGAACGTATTTGTGTAGTGTGACATCAAGAATCCCGTATGGTACCAGGACAGTGGATGCTCAAGGAATATGACTGGTTTCAAGAGTTACCTGCACAAATATGTGGAACAACCAAGACGTAAAGTGGTGTTTGGAGATGACTCTACATGCACAACTGAAGGGTATGGTTCTATCAAATGTAATGGTATAGTTTTCACAAAGGTAGCATTTGTAGATGATTTTAAATACAATTTAATTAGCATTAGTCAACTCTGTGATGCTATATATATTGTTCAGTTTGATGAGAAAAGAGGAACAGTCTTCAACTCCAACAAAGAAGTTGTAATGATTACTCCAAGAGTAAAAGATGTTTATGTTCTTGTCATGACATCCTCTTCTCAAGAGTCTTGCTTTTTTGCCAAAGCCTCTGAAAATATTAACTGGCTTTGGCATAAAAGACTTGCTCATCTAAACTTTAAAACAATCAACAAACTGGCAAAACAAAATCTTGTTATTGGTCTTGGCGGCGTTAAAGCTTAGTGAGGATGTGTAGATGTTTGTGAGAGATCACGGTTCGGTGGGATCTACATGACAACTGCTGTGGTGGTGAGGTTGTCGTGAAGTGTTTGTTGTATGAGTTCTGACGGTCTCTGATGTGGAGAGCAGGTGAGTGAGAGAGCAGTGATAGAGAGGCGCGTGAGAGATAAAAGAGAGGAGTAGAGTATTCTTCTATCAGTTTTTTTAATGACTTTTTAAGCTAAAATGAACCTAGGCAAATAAGCTAGCAAATGAAAACTAAGACTTAATCTAAATTTACCTATATCTAATGTATAAGCCACTTAAATTTTAAAGTCTGAAAACTAATTAGGCTATTCCTAATTATGATCCAAAGACCACTGCAGTTTAAGACTGCAGTGGTTCTATCTGATGCAAAGGATAAAAAAACAATGTGCATGTAACCAAATTGGTTACTCCTGCACTAGAAGCACTTAATGAATGTAAATAAACTTAACACCAACCAGTTCCAAGCTAACAAGAACTTAAATCAAATTTTAGCAAACAATAGTTAAGAAACAAACTCCCCTGGTGCACAGTTAAGCACAATAAGTCTCAAAATGGTTTTAAGCTTAAACTAATCTAGCAAACCTTTTTAAATCTTAATCCAATATGAAAATCTAACTGACAAAAATGAAAACTCAAATTAACTTTGACTTTTGATGGTCAATAAGCATTAATCCAAACACCCCTTTATACATGACATATTTCAAATGAGCTTGTGAAATTAAAATATAATGATTCAAACCTAATTATCAGATAACTATTAGCTTAAAACAAGCTTAATAAACATGATTCATTAACCTAAAAAGCTAAAATCTATTATCTACACAACTGCTAACTAAAAATTTTTTGGTTTTTTTTTAGATTTTTAGACAAATTAAACTATAACAAGATCCATACTATATTAAGCAAAAACAGATAATCAAACACACTTAATAAGCTATAATAAAGGTAAATAAGCACTAGTAAGCAAACAGATTAAGCAAATAAGCAAATCTACATTAACAAGCACTTATAAAACTAGATATTACAGAACATAAGATAATAAATGAAAACTTACTTTAAGCCTCAGCTAAATAGAAGCTTATGTTCAATTAAGCAGCTACAAGCTCTAGCTTATCCTATTAGATAAGCTAGTAAAGTCCATGTGAGCCCTTCCATGATTGGCTCACCTTCCAAAAGCTTTTAAGTCCAAAGTAGTTAAGGTTTTAAGCTGTTTTTAGGATTTAAGTAGATATTAAGACTGAATTAAGCTCTATCTTAGCTTAGAGACTAAGAGAGCTTATTGAGTAGCTTTATGAACATTAGCTTATCATTTAAAGAGAAGTGAGAGCTTTTGAAAGAAAACAAAAGAGCTTATGACAGATTATTTAAGATTAAAACTGAATTTTATTAATATAAAACTTGATTACATAACTTGAAAGGAAAATTACAAAAAACTTTAAACAGAAATTACATAAGCTAGAAAATTAAGCTAAAATTCTAAAACTAAAACTAAAACTCCTCCACTGTGTGTGAGAGATGAGTGCTTTATATAGCCTGCCAAAGAATGTTCTAGCCCCAAAGTTTGTTACTCCTTTCTTCAATTCTTGGCCATTTGATCATCTCAATGATTGGATCGCAATTCTCCACCCTTGGATCATATCAGACTCACACGGATTGCCAGCTTGGCAATCCGTTGTGAGACACCTTGTGTGCTTCTTTTAAGAGTATTTGAAGTGTAAAAATCCATCATTTGTGTGCTTTTAGTCTTCTAACGTGGCATACCCCATGTGGGTTTGGACCAATGAGCTTGTTTGATGATGTGATGACCCTGCACATGTGTTCTTCTTCCCTTGAATTGTCTAAATTATCCCTTAATTATGATTTGCCCCATGATTTAACCTGAGGGTTAAATGGGAGAGACGGGTGAACAGTGAAAACTGTTTTTCCCGCTCTCTCTTTTTTAACTGAAAAGGGTGATGTGAGTTTGGGCTTTTGGCAAGACTAGTCCCTCTCTTTATTAAGTGTAAATGTAATACACAAACAAGTGTATTACATCTTTTAGTTTATGCAAGAAAGGTCCCTGGAGTTAGTTATAAGGAGAATAGGCTTAGTAATGGGCTTTTGTTATTGGGCTTATGATCCGGGTAAGGTTTAAAGGGTAATTAAGGGCCCATTAGGCCTTAGGGACTACTTGTGAAACTTTTTGAAACTTGAGGGACTGATTTGGAATATTTTGGGGTTTTTTTTGTGGTTGACTTTTGTTGACCAAGGTTTGACCAATTTTGACTGAAGGTTGACCATAGTTGACTGAGAGTTGACTTTTCTTGGCTTTGGCTTTGAATCCTTAGCTTCTTTTGTGCTCTTACGTTTCTTGTGTCCGTGTTTGTCCGTTTTTGATTGTTTTCTTATGATTTTTGTCTTATCCGTACCTTCATACACAAAACAAAAAAACAAGTATATCTTTGCCATTTAAGTGTGTTTTTGTCATTTAGGGTTAATTTTGGTATAAACAGATATGTATATTTTACACTTATCACTGCTACACCACAACAGCCACCACTACCTTCACTCTTTTTTTTCGAGTTTGGACTGGTTATTTTTTTTATATAAAAACTAAATGAAACTTGGTTTTGTTTATTTTAGCTTATTTCCTTTTCTTGTTTTGGTATTTTGATTCGGGTTGGTTAAATGGCGATATAAGGGTGTTCATTTTTGTGTTTGGTTGCTGGTATAATAGCCCAAAAAGGGGTGTTTGTCGTTGTGTTTTAACAACCCCAAATAGGGGTGTTTGTTGTGCAAATCTGGCCCAAAAGGGGCGTTTGGTTCTGCTTTTTACAGCACTTAAGGGTGCGTTTGGTTTGCTATTTTACAGCACTTAAGGGTGTGTTTGGTTTGCTGTTTTACAGCGATAAGGGTGCGTTTGGTTCATTGTTTAACAGCCAGTTAGGGTGTGTTTGGTTATACTTGTTTTGGTTAATTATTTCAGTTCCTTTAGATATATATTGAGGTATTTGCAACACGGGTTTGATTAAAGTGGAAAACGTTGAGTTATATAAATATGGGAAACGCATATAAACGAATAGGTCATGTCGAAATTTCTATAAATTTCTACACTTAGTATTTTTCGTTTAAAACTTTTTTTATCTTAGAAACCCGATAAAAAGGATTAAGGTATATAGTTTTAAGAGTGTTATATTGTAATTACGCAATAACCCGACAAACAAACGAAAACTATACTTTTACAAACAAGACAATTAGTTTAGTTAAAATACGTAACGAAATACTAAATTATAAAATATTATTTTATAATTCTCGAATAATAGACAAAATAATAGGTTTTGTAAAAAATTTAAAAACGTCATTTATTTAATTCGTAACTTTAAAACGTGTGTTTAACGAGAACTCTTTATTAAATTATTTGGTGATTTCTAAAAATGTGTCGAATTATATTGTTACAATTATTTTCTCATGTGTCTTATAAAATACTTGCGAAATATTATATACTTTGAATATTTATCCTTCTTGTCTTCCTTTTTCTTGTATGTAATACTCGTCACGTATTATATATTTTTCTTGTCTTTCATATGTAATATATACGTAATATATTACATACTTTGCTTTTACCTTTTGGTTTATTTTATTTAACCAACCACGAAACTCTTACAACTTGAAATCCAAATCCTTTATCAACATGTCGCGTTAATGTACTCATCCATCAGAAAACCCCAATTCGTCAACCTAAACTAGTTGGTCATAGCCGTTAATTTAAGCCGCATCTTCTTGGTCGAGTTGTTCCGTTTTTTTTGTGTTGTGCTTATTAATTGAATTTTTGTTAATTGTTCTGCAACATCATTCATAGCCCCACGTTTTACTTGTTTTATATTTACCTTATAACTTTTAGGGTGAGAACATGCTCGTTTACAAACTTGTTTACTTTAATGATTTCAAACTCTTATAAATGTTCGTTTGCAAACTTGGTTACATGATTGATATCACACTTTGTTTTTGCTTATGGATGCAATTACTTAAAGCCTTTTTTTGGAAATACATGGTTGATTTTACTATGGACACAAGTATCTTGATCTACTTTCCCTGTTTACGTGTTGCTTAAGTTATGAATAGACCACTAATGCCCAAACTATCATGAACTGTTAATTTCTTGATAGACTGGTTGGTTAAGTAAGCGTGAGTGTTATAAATAGATCTATTGGGACTAATTATCCATATCTGAGTGAGTAGCGCTCTCTACCCACGGGGCTCCCGATAAACGGATATATATCATGTCGGATTTCACTAGGTGATCTTGGTTAGATACCTTTAGGGCAAATTAATTCTTGTTTGGCATATAATATGCTTCCTTTTAAATTGAGCTTCGGTGTCATGAGCTTAGCGCAACAGTAATACTTTCCATGTGATATTGTATTTGTTATAATAGTCTCATGTGTTTTGTATGTGAAATCGTAAACAGCTAAGATTTTCACATACGTTTTGAAATCTTGTGGTCCACACTACTTTGTTTGAACGTTTCAAATTGCTAAACATCTTTTCATAATACTGTGAGTGAAGTAGTATTCTCTAAACGTTTTTTATCCTCATACATGCTTTACTTAAACCTATGAATTCACTCAACTTTATGTTGACCGTTATTAGCATGTTTTTCTCAGGTGATTAGCTTTGGACTTCTTTGACGTGCTATGTGGAGTCTACGTACAATATGATACCATTACCCAGACTTTATTTCTCATTCATACTCGTTGCCTTTTGAAAACCAAATTATGCTTCCGCTACATTTTACTTATGCTTCCGCAAATGTTTAATTTCTCTTAAATCTTGTAAAACTTATCTATTTTTTTATATAATGCAATGAGTTATGATTTTCAAAACATCCATTAGTGGTCGTTCTCTCGTGCTTTGTGTGATGTATATTATGACGTCACGCCCCCGGACACGTATTCCGTCCAGGCCCCGTTTGAGGGTGTGACATCTACCGACACATCTTAAGACATCATGAAAGCTCAAGTAAATATTTTAAGGCTTCCGCTACTCTGATACTGCACATCCTTCTTGAAGTGACCAAGTGTTAAAGTTAAAGAACTTCAAGAACAGAGAATATTCAAGCTTTCAAGATCAAGAAAGGTATAAGCATGTCGGTCCAGAAGTCACAAGATCACAAGATGGCGAAAGATCACGAGATGATGATTAGAGATTACAGTTGTCTGATGATCTCAAAGAAGCTCAAGATCACACACAAGTCGAGTTAAGGAACAAGCTCAAGATTAAAGATCAAAGATCACTTCATCAAAGTACAAGATATCAAATGAAGAATCAAAGACTACGAGCTGGAACACAAGAACAATCATAAGATTGTTGAGCTTAAGTTGGTATTTTCTAGGGTGCCCCCCCCTTAGGGGGAGATCGTTACGTTTAAGAAAAAGACTTGGTCACCCCGTGTATTTTATAGTTTATCGTAGCTCGTAGTTTAATGTTAATCATATGACATACGGTAATGGCACGGGTATAAACCCACACGTGTAAGCCCATACCAAGGCCATTGGGCAGGTTTTGTAAAGGATATAAATATATCTTCCATCCCATGGAAGAGGTGGTTGGTCATTTCATAATACAAGCATTCACTTTCCCTCACTATAACTTTTCTCTCTAGTCTTTCTCTCTCTTTAGGAATCGGTCTAACCCTTAATCTACCATTGTGTTATGATATCCAATATCCTACACTACTTAAAGAGTATGAAGCTGAACTTATTAGTATGATGAATGTCATTATGTTTAGAGTTACACTCCCTGAACTTCATCAATGTATTGAATTTCATTTTTCACTATCAGAGTGAGAGCAGTTAATGACCTGATGGGTGTAAAATCCGTACCTCCAAACTCATTATCAGGTGTGTACTGAATTTACAATTAAACTAAATTTCCAACATGTCCTTTTTGAACAATCAACTTTTTCAATGAAGTACCATGTTTTCAGTTGGAATCTCACATAAATCAATTCATTCACACAAATCAATTCAAAAGCCAATTTCAAAATCAAAAACCAGTTTTTAGTTTAACAACCATTCTACGTCGCCGACTATAACAACTATTCTCACTCAAAGATTTTATATATTTTTTTGGGGTTAAAGATGTTTCATTTTTGCTTATATGGATTATTTTGAGTTATTGTTTTTTCACCATGAAAAATAAAGGAAGATGTTGCTGTGATGTTACAGTAGCAAATAAAAATACCCAAAACCAGTTATGCAAATCAAGGGTGCTAGCAAACATCAACTTTGAAGGTAACCGGTTACTAAATTATGCATATTAGTACACAGTTTGAATGTTAAATAATCAATTTAATAATATTTAAAATTAGTTTAACATACTAACACAAGAAAAGAAAACATGTTTTTTTTAGACTTTGCCCTTTCATGACATATGGACCATCAATTATTGACATTCTAAAATATCTACGTATAGTACAAAGGTGGGTCTTGCGTTTATGTGTGTGTTTTCGTAGAGTCTAAAATAAAGAAACAGACAAAATTAATCATCATATGACTTTTACAATATTGTTATAAACTAAGTGATACAACCCGGTTAGGGGTTGTATCGAGATAAGGCACCACTTTTAGCGTGTGCGAGCTCCTTAAGAATATAGAGAAGAAGACTAGACAATTTACTTGACAAACTTGATTGATTACTTTTCATTAATGAAACAAAACCTTAAATACTAGTTATGTGATAACTCACATAAACACAAGACTTATCCTAAACATAACAAATAGTTATCCTAACATTTATCCTAAACAATTGATAACTATGATGGTTATCCCAACCCATCATGAAGTCCTTGTGCTTATCCACGGGCGTATCATGCCTTCTGATGAAGGCTCTGAACTTTGGTCCAGTGGTAAGTGAGTTCTCCACTAACCGAAAGGATGTAGGTTCAAGCCTCACTGGAGGTATGTGTTGTTAGAATTTGGGTGTGTTTGTGAGTGGGTTATAATCGAACTGTCCTAATATATTATCTTAATCGTGTATATATCACTTTTAGATTAAAGTATTTCGACCCTATATGCCTCGGGTATCACGAAATCCTCAATTGGATAATTCAGAGAATCACACTTTGTCTCTAAGGCACGAGAGATCAAAGCAATACACAGAAAGTTGTTGTATATTTTGTCTGCAAGAGATCAATCTATCTTATAGAACATAACCGAAAGTTAAAATCAGTTAATTTCGGTTATAGACAGTTGGCAGGAAAGGTCACACCTGTTGGGAAAAGATGTGTCGGTTGGAGGGAAAATTGGTTGGAAGAAAACGGATAATGCATTTGGACCCAGCAAGGGGCTCTGCCCCTTGACCCCTGCACTTATTTTGGCGATATCGAGCTAGCTAGTACAAGCGTGCACTCCGCACCTTCTAACTTGACTATAACTTAACTTGACTAAGCCCTTGATCTCAAGTAAATCACAATTACATAAAATATACTGATGACACTAAAATCACCAACACGTTTTGGAAATGATTATTCCGTCTTTTTAAGTCGGGTATAATTAGTTTTGGTTTTCTTGTATAGTGAAACTGATTTGTGTTTTTTTGAGTAACTCTGAAAGACAATAGAGATTTATTAAGCAATCACAACCCTAACCCTAATGGACTCAAGCCCACAATTGAGCTTGGTCCACTAAACTAGTCATTCAATACTCCCCCGCAATTTGAACGGGAGATTTTTTAACGGACAAATTGGAACATATGTTGAAAGCCGCTTCTTCTTCTTTTTCTTCTTCATCTTTTTCTTCTTCATCTTCTATGTTATTTGTTTGAGCGGAAGCATAATTGTATTTGGCAGCATAGTTGTTTGTTGCTTGCGGCTTCCTCCTTTGCGTGACGGTTTTTTTTTTAACGTCATGGCTTGCTTTGCCTTTCGGTAGGAACGACAAATTTTGACCAACTATTTTGAAAAACGACAATGATCTCCGTGCTAAAACAAAGAGTAATGACGATGAAACAAATT
>BQNB010084854.1:5269-28636 GCA_026074375.1 Tanacetum coccineum
TTAATTGATCCTAATTGCTTCCGCTATATTTATACTTTGATGTTATAATTATAAATTGTTATGAATGTATAATTCTTCACAAAGTTCAAATAGTAATAAATTATTCCACGTTGAGATGGAAAATAAGTTATAAAATAACTGCAACAAAGTGCTTATTAGAGCAAACAGTGTAATGGCGAAGGCCCCTCGCCGTGGTTGAGGTGGCACTTCGCCGTGGCTCGTCGGGCTTCGCCGCCACACCGGGCCCCCCTCTTCGCCGAGCATTTCGTCACAAAACGAATCACAATTTAGCCGTTTGAAAATGAGACCCACCCCCAAAAACTTTCCGTTGCAAACGTTTAAATTTTTTTTTTATTAAAATTAATTTTTTTATCTATATATATCCCATATATGAGATATATATAGATAAAAAAATTAATTTTAATAAAAAAAAATTACATTTTATAAACACACACAAATACATTCAATCTACATTTTATAAAAATGAGTGACTCAAACTTTTCCGATTCGTCCGATCTCGACGATATAGCTGAGTACGAAATGATAATGGAGATTAACAACGAAGATCAAGATGAAGTTGAAGCTGTTCCAATGCGTACATACATCAATCGTGAACATGATGTCGCTGAAGAACGTTTAATGGCGGATTATTTTGGTCCACACCCAAAATATCCGGCGGAGTATTTTAGAAGAAAATATCGCATGAACCGAGAACTATTTTTGGAAATCGTTCAAGGTATTGAAAATTACATTCAAACTGTTAATCCTTTACCCAAGCATTTTTAGTTTTTTACTATTCGATATGATTGCACGGGTTTAAAACAGTTTAGTGTCCATATATAAAATCACATACCGCCAAATGCCAATTGGGTACGGGCACAAACGACAAGGATGCATTAGAAGAGTACTTGCAAATGGGGGAACATTGCGCACGAGAGAATGCGATTTGTCTATATAATTTTTGTATGTTGCGCTATGGATTTTGTAGTCATCCCGAGTTTTAAGAAAACCTACATTAGCTGATATTCAAAACTTATACGCCGCACATAATAGGATTCATGGGTTCCCATGAATGCTGGTAGCATGACTGTAGCATTGGGAAAGTGATTTAATTATCCATAATCATGACACCCAATATGGGAGAGGTGATAAAAAAATACCCAACCATCATACTAGAAGCTGTTGCATCATACGATTGTTGATGTTGGCATGCTTTTTATTTCGGTTGCAAGTGTCCAATAATGATGATTACTCGTTTCTTGACAACATTTTCACCATAGGTTCGACGACACTTTTGGCTTGACAACGAACCATAGCACCATATGTTGTAAACGGGCAACCAATTTAAAGAGGGTACTACCTATGCATGATGTGTCATTATACCCCATGGTCCAACGTTTGTCAAATCATTCACTGTTGCACGCGATGAAAAACCCGTTGTGTTTAAACGGCGTTAGAAAAGTGCCCGAAAAGATGTTGAAAGGGCATTTGGTGTCCTACAAGGACGATGGCGTATTATTTCTCAACCGGCGCGTGCTTGGACTGTGAACAAGCTACGAAGAATCATGTACACGTGCATCATATTGCATAACATGATTTTTTGAAAAACAAAGTAAGCGATATCCGAAGAAGCGGGTGAAATTTACATCTGTCCACCGGTGTTACAAAATATATTAAGGACATGGTCGAGCGATGTGCAATCCGTCAGAGGAAAGCAAAAGAGCTTCGAGATAAACAAACACATTCAAGGCTTCAATGGAGTCTCATTGAGCATGTCTGGGCACTACATCAACCATGAATTTTTATTTCCGTATTGTATTTTCTATTTTCGTATTTGTAATTTTATTTTAATGAAATGAATTTTAATTTGTGTGGAAAATGGAAAAGAAAATAAAATTGTGAGTGGGTGGGGCCCAAATGAAGAGGAGAGAGAAATGTCATGAGTGAATGGGTGTTTTTCTGTGTTGTGTTGAAATGAGGTGGCGCTGAGGTGACAGCGATGGGCCCCAAATGAAGAGAGAAAGTTGTGTCACTACACCCTTTGCTCTTATAGCCATTCATATTTAACACTATCTCGACGGTTTTGTTACAACGTGCTATAAAACATGGTGACTTTTAAAAGTAACAATTAAGTTCCTCCAAACATTTCTCATCATATTCAGCCAAACCTGAATCCGGTCTTTCAATTTCTTTAAGAGAACCCGACCATGCTCTTAGTAACTGAATTCGTTCTTCCGACAATGCTGCACAATCACAATCACGTCACTTATCAATAAATTATAAACAATCTATGAGCAATTTTTTTTAAAAGGTGCAACACATTTAAAGAAAAAAGAAATAGCAGTAATGGTGTTCAAGACCTTTTTAGACTATGTTATAACAGAAAAGCAATCCCAAACAGCCCCTAAAAGTAGCTATTAAAAAAACAATTCTAAACAGTCCCTATAATGAGCTTTATAAGAAATCCTAAACAACCACAAAGAGTTGAGACAAAGATTTACCTGGTAATCTTTCAGGCGTGCAACAACTCGCTTTCTTAATCAGGTCATAGGAACATGCATTTAAGCAAAAAAATAGTCATGCATCGATCAATAAAACTCAGGTCTAAACCTATTAGCTAATATTAAACCTGGAAAAATAGGTTACATGATAATAAATTGAGCATTGATATATCCTCCTATAATTTCTTCCTACTTATCCTCTTAAGTCTAAGATCAAGGCATGTCGTGAAATGTTGCATGAGGATGCAACAAAGGTAAGTAGTATTGAGCGTTTGGATCTTACCTTTAAACGCGTGACATGATCCAAAGACACATATTCCATCTTCACAACCAACTACATGGTAACAAAAATATCAGTTAGATGAGAAACCAACACACACATACACATACACACACACACAACTCTCCACACACATATGAGATTAGTACTGAAACTACCATGTGAAAGCTGCAATGATCAAGTATCTTAACATCTGCAGATGCAACCGAAGGTTTAAGGTTGGCAAGATCAGCAAACCCAAAGCAGTTTAAATGGTTAAGAATGTGCTACGTGTTCTTACCAATTGCACCCCGTAAAATTATGCAAAGCCGCAACCGACAGCCACCAATCTGCAGTCACATTCGCAACTTTACTAACAACTGGGGGTTGTTTTTTAAGGCGAATGATTCCACTGTTCAATTATATGTCTCAATCAGACTGTCGTTTGGATTTTTTTTAATGTTAATGAAAACCTTTATATCATGATGTTTCAAGTTTTCTCTATGACGTTTTCAGGAGTTATTTGACTTAAGGGGTATAGGGTAAGGCTAGTCCTGCCTGCCTTGACCCAGACACATTTCATACCCATTCTGACCGACCCATCCCACCCATCGGGTCTACCATATTGAATACGCTTTGTCAAGTAAATACACCTTTCTCCATATTATCGAGATCTTTTTTCTTCTTCTGAATAATACTGATAATAATAACCCCATAATTCCAAATCATATAAAAAACTTACTGTCTCCCTAGGTCCAACTACATCAGCTATCCGTCTCTTGATTGTTCCAATATAATGACTTGCAACATTAGCAGCTTCAACTATATCATTTGTGACCACTGAGTATTTTTTTTCAAGATCTACATGAACTGAAACTATTTGGCTCAGAATTACGAGTGCGGGACGAGATAAAAGGGTATCCGACCCACCATAGCTACAAACACCACATTCGTAGTGCTGCCCTGCCAAGTTATGGGTCGGTTTCACCCGTTACGATCAAGCAACGTATTGTAGTTGAAAAAAATGAACGCATCAACGCAATAGTATCTTCATTGCCTAAAATAAACCGCAAATACAATGACAAACATGAGTATCAAATATTGTATAGGTCAAAAAGTGCCTTGGGTCGTTTAAGTCCGAAACTGTTTAGCTCAGAATTTTAAGTGCGGGATGTGATAAAAGGGTATCTGACTTGCCATGGCTACAAACACTTTTTCGTGAAGTCACGCCAAGATACGGGCCGGTTTCACCCATCACGATCAAGCAACGTGTTTTAGTTATAAAATAATAAATGCACAAACACAAATGTATCTTCATCGCCTATAATAAACCGCAAACAACATGATAAATAGGAAGAAGAGATCGCATAAGCTCGTAATCTGGATAAGCAAACTGTGTTTTCTAAGGTGCTTTGTACCTTGACAAACGCACCACAAACAAATACCTGGTTCCAAACAAGATCTCACACACTCCTCAATAAAAAGACAACATCATCAAACCAAGTCAGCAAACAAAGCATAAACCAAGCACATTATAAGCATAAGCAAACTGCAGTGTAAATGCAATCCATGGCTGCAAATGTAACAATTTGCCCCGCCATGGCTACAAATCCAGAAAGCCCCATAAAATAAGTAAAATATACATACTGTGACATTAGGCGATGCAAAGCAGCATTATCAAAGCAAGTGACAACAAATGCAACAGACCCTCTGCAAAGCAGGCATCATCAAAGAAAGCATAAGCAAAGGGCACTCTAAGCATAAGACAATCGTGATGGATACGCAGTCTATGACCACAAATCTAATAAAACACATGAACAGTTAAATGAGAGTACGTGAACAATACTCTCTATAGTAACTCTGAATAAAAAATCCAGCTATCTTACTCACCACAAACACATACCCTCATATTTAACCCACATCTCTATCTCTTTCGGTGTCTCTGACGGCTGTAAACACGACGTCGTGCTGCCATCAGCAAAGTGTCAACAAAGCAATTGGCAGCAAAGCGCGGCATAAGCATACGCAGTTCGCGTTGCAAAAAGTGTGACATGATTTTATATAAATCCCAGAGAAAACATTGGGATCAGATTGCGAGTGCGAGACATGACAAAAGGGTGTGTGACCCGCCATTGCTGCAAGCACGACGTTGTGCTGTCCCGCCAAGATACGGGTCGATTTCACCCACCACAATCCAGCAACCTATCAAAGTCGCAAAATAATAAACACACAAACGCAATAGTGTCTTCATCGCGCACAATGGATTCATGAAGTTAGAAAACACTGTATAATCACATAGCGCTAACCAAACATCAAGAAAGGCTCTAACAAAGGTATCCCGCCCGCCATGGCTGCAAACAACTACGCTTGTTAGTGCTGGCCCCGCTAAGGTAACAGTAGTTTACGTCACCTACGCCATGATCAATAACAATAAGTTCCCCATGGGATAACCAAAAGCAAGCGTAAACCAAATGGCAACAAGAGCGTGATCGAAATATCAATAACGAACAACGCATATAACAATGCGCAAAACCGCGTTTTGTCAAAACGTTGGGCTCAATTTGTGAGGTCGTGACGACAAAAGGTATGTCACACCCCCGCCATGGATGTCAAGTACGAAAGTCGTGCTACCCAACCCGCTAAGAAACCGGGTCCGATTTCACCTCCCCCACGAGTCTAACAACACTATGGAAGACTCAAAGTAATAAACACAAAACGCAATAGTGTCTTCATCGCCACAATGGATCATTCGCGTCCCCATGGCTGCAAATACCACTCTCTCGTAATGTTGCCCTAATGCATTACACCGCCAACGAACCAAGTCCACAAAATGAGACCTTATAAACCACCTAATCAAATCAAAACCACGAAACAGTTTCAAAAACCATTTTAATCAGAAACAAAGCTAAGTAACCCCTTTTGAAAACCACAAAAATCCTAACCTTAAGAGTCAATTTTAATCAAAAAACAAAGTTAACTAACCCCTTTTAGATACCACAAAAAGCATAACTTTAAAAATCAAACCACATAGAATCATAACCCAAATTAGTCAACCATAAAAATATCAACTATCAAAAATCATAAACCCTGAAAAAGAAGAATATATACTTTCTTTATTTAAAAATTATTAAGCACAAAAAATAGTCACCAAACACCAAAACCATCACCATAAAAAAAAACCCCGTCAAACTAAACCCCACCCCAAAAACATAATCTATTCCCCCTAAAAAATCTTACCACACACCTCCAACCCTCACCAAACAAACACACACCCGACGCTCAAATAAGCCCAAAACATAGTCACCACACCCTATAATGAGCAATGGATATTTTTAGAAAAAAAAAAGGTGTGTGATGATATGTTTTTTAGAGAGTAGAGAGAAAAAAGACCGCGAGAGGTGGTATAGATATGAATGATAGTGGTGTTGTGGTGGGTGAGATTAGGGATTTTGAGTAAGATAAGATCTGTGCTATTTACTATGTGCATTCTATTGATTCATTGTTCACAAAAAACTGTAGACGTATTTTTACGTTTTATATTTAACTTGTGCTAGGAAAATGAGCCCCAAGCGCATGGTTATTGTATGTATTAGATAATATTTGACTACGAACAATAACAACAACAATACCCAATCTCGCCGGAACGAGGTAAGAAGAATCATCGACTACAAAATCGCTCTTAATTTCACCCTCGTCGACAGTCACCTTTCACAACCAGTCATATATCATCATTTAGGGGATTGTGTGTTTTCGATTTATGATTATTGAACTAGGCAGGTGTTAACTCTTTGTCGTCACATACGATGAGAACAATTATGGTTCTGAAATGATATGTTTTCTCATTTTTAAATGATTACTGTTATAGTATTATTCGTGCATAGCAACGAGATTTTATAGTGGAATATAGTTTTAGTGATATTTTGGTTACGCAAAACATTACATAAAACACTTAACCAAAATATCACGGTAAATATTTGCCACTATAAAATCTTGTTTTTATGCACGGGCACTTGTCTAGTCTATACTATTATATAAAACATTTACAATATGAGTCCCATCAAAAATTAAGATAAGGAGATGCAATCTTGACCATCCATCTTATTTTAGAAAATCACATCATAGAGTGACATGTGTCACTTCTTAATTAAAAAATCACTTTTATTTTCAATTTGACATATCTTTTTATCTATTTTTTTATGATTTAATTTCACCGTATTTTTTAAAATTTCGTGATCTTTAATTCAACATCCATTTTGATATAATTTTATAAATTTTTAGCTTTTCACATTTTTAGTGGGTTTATTTTGAATTTTTTAACAACTTTAACTTTAATTTGAATACAAACTTGATTCGTAAAAGATATATATTTTTGGAGACAATGTTTGATGGGTAAGAGAATGTGTGAGTCTTTATACAAGCGAGAATGATGTTAATATGATGTTGCGAGAAAGCTACGGAAACCCAAACAAACGAATTCTCTAAGCGGGTAGGGAATTGCAGAGCGAGTTGGGTTAGTAATTTTTATCGCCGCATATAGATAATATAGTTAGTATGTTTCAGACAAGTTTACGTTGATTTATGTTCTTATTCGTTTTTTTATTTTAAGCCAACAACCATTCTAGAGTATTATTATGATCTTTTCATCTTATAGAAAGTTATGGTTTAGGAATTGCAAGACTTTAGTCCATTAACAAATTAAATAATAAATACTTTTAGCACTATTTAGTCTTTTGACAAATAAATAAAAGGTATACCCATTTTACTTTCTGTCATATTTGTTATTTTTATCATCTATGTTGTTCCTAAAAAAACATGTTTTATTTATATATGAAACACTATTTAGTATTTACAGATGAAATCGTATGCGAACCGAAGCTTGAAATTGGTATCCTCACGCTCACTGTGTAAGGCTCATGGTTTAGTTACTTTGTATATTTTTAATCGGAGTACAAAAATGACTGTGACGGTCTGTTGAATATTTGAAGTATCTTTGAGAAAAATAAAGAAAAACAAATTAAAAGTGTAACTTGTAAATTATAATCCTTATTGAACTGAGAAATGTAATTCATTAAATTTACCATGATGGAACTTAAAATATAAAAAAAGTTTACCCAAAGATGTGATTGCTTTACGTGAGTTATGGCAAGTTTCATAAGCTTTAAAAAAAAACGTCGAAAAACGTTAATATCAAATATACGATTCTTGTAATCAACAAAAACAAATCTTTTGTTTAAATAGATAAGCATTTCAAAAATGAAATAGACCACTTAGAAAAATATCACTGGCAAGTAAAAACATAAGCGATGGCATATTACGACCAAAAGAGAAAAGTTATAGTCACTTGTTTTTATATAAACTACACATCAAAACACAAGAATATCTTTGTCTATATCTCACTGCTCACCTCATTAAAAAACATATCCGACTCGAATATATTTTGATCTAAAATAAAAAAAAGGCCAAAAAATCAGCAGCTAAACCATTGACACCAACGAAACTACCAAAGCTCAAAACACCAGTCGTGTTGGTGGCAGAATTTGTTAGTGCTAGCGGCGGTGGCAGAAGAATACTGGTGGTGGTTGTGTTCACGAGTGTGTGTTTGGGTGATAGAACAAGAAAAGATGGAAGATGGTAAAAACGAAAATGAAGTTGAAACAACATGTACATAACTTGAATTGAAAATCAAATTGAATTGATACAGAATTAGAACTTACCTAAAATTTTTGGTTGACAACATACCACTAATTATCTTTTTGATTGTGTTTGAATTGATATTAATGACATTAAATGTTTAGATTCGAACCTGTCTCGGGTGTTCATTGTGAAGAACCTTATAAAAGAATTTTTGTGTGTTTGCATAATTTTTTTTAGAAATGCAACAATATTATAGAACCCGAAAAGGAAAACAAAAAAAAGCATCCCACTCCACTTAAATAAAAAAGGACCAAGAAAAAAAAAAATACACCAAGGCCACAAATGGCCCGAAACAAGAAATACAATAATTTTTTTAATTTTTTAAGAATTAATGAATTTCAGAAAGGAAAATGCCAGAACTACAAAGAAACTCCCGCAAAAATTTTTACAAAATTTATGTTGAGTGACATGTTCAAATTCACTTTTTAATTTTCTCTCTTATATGCATCCATTAGTTAAATGACACATCATTTTATGGATATTTTTTTTAAAATCTTTTGTGGTTCTAGCATTCCTTTTTAAGAAATTAGTGTAAACCTATGTAATATAGGTATAAATTATTGGTTTTGAATGATTATTTTAGTTGCAACAAATACCAAAATATTTTTTGCGGGCAATGTTAACTCTTGAAATAGAATAGATCAATAGATGTTATCTTATTTTAACAATAAAAGTTTAATTAATAAGTTAGTTGTAGAACCTTTCAACGAATATTGTGCGATGTGTGCAAATACAAAATTATTTTTACTCACACGCCACTAGAACCTTGTGGACAGTTAACATATGTGACTATGTGAGAATACTATGTTTAAAGCCAAAATTATAGAAAATGCAGACATGAAAAGAATGTTTAACAACTCACATCTTGTATCACAAAAAAAATTAGCATGCTTTATGATCTCATACTCCGTATTTAATTTTATACTAACATCATTCAAGAGTATCCACCGTAATCACTACACATGTCCTTATTATACCAACTTTTTTAGTAAATCACAAAATTAGTTATTAGATTATTTGTTACTGTATTATCTAAATGATGGCAAATGATTTGCACACATCACATTTTGATTTGCACACTCAAAATATTTGTCTTTTGACATTTATACCCCTACATTAATTAGTGGAGTATGCAATTCAAGACATAAATGTTAATAGTATAAATGTCATGACACAATAATTTGAGTGTGCAAATTACCTCCCATATAAGATACATCTCGAGTCCATTACTAGTCCTTTACCTCTAAGACTACCGATAACCTTAATCTTTATTCAACCTCTCACTTGACTTGACTTAACATCAACCTCAAATCATCACTTATCTCTTGCACTTGTTTATCACTTAAACTTGTGCAGCCATGACTCACTATTTGCCTATAATCCATTTCTAAAGTATCATTTTCACATGCACACACAAAAGCGTACACACCGTCTCCTTATCTATTTTGAGTAGTAAACTGACTCACCACTTCCATTAAAAAGTGAGAAGGTCACGCATGAAAAGAGACACGGGGGAGGCTGTGATATTCCGTAAAATTCGGGTAATTAATATATTCATATTTTAATTCTATTTTTAACCTTAAGTAAATTTTTATACTTTTACTATTTATCCGATTAGTGAATTTTGCATTCCTAGCTAAGCTTGAGCCGTAATTAGAATTTTTATCCGTCAACGTGTCCTATGTAGTTAAATATTCCCATTATATACCCCGTAAATTCCAATTTCTATTTTAATCCTTACATTATTTATTTAATTTGCTTTGGAGTAAAAATTATTTTTCGATTAACCGAATAGGTTGTCTCGCGTTCGTAATAAAACATTTATTAAAATTGACCCCGGCTTCAGGCTAAATATTAGTCTACGCACTCTACATAATTTATTATTCCAGAAAAGTATCCCGAATGATGTAGAACTATTTTTATTTTATTCGTTTTTACTTCGTGATTCCGCCTTAACTCTTGCAATATTTTACGTTGATACCCGTTAGCCCTAAAACTACCCACTTATTCTAAATTTATATCATAAATGTCAAATAATATGAATTAATAAATCAAGTTTGAAAAGTCACCACCTCATATCTTGAGGTGGCCGAATATTGTAAGTGTCATGGGACACTTGTCCCACCTCATTTGCATACATAGTTCTTAGCATACACTTCTTTTATTTCTTTTAGTATTCTTGTGAAAAATTTATATCTTTCTCTCTTGACTCTCAATTCTGCCGTCCTATTTCACAAACCAAAAGCACCATATCATTTCAAAATCATAGTTAAGAAATCATCAAATATCTAAAGTTATCAAAGCTAAATAAGTCCTTAATGTTTAATCTCTTCAAGCACCATCATAAATCATTATATTCTTGAGATTAAGGGCTGAGATAAAAGGTTCTCTTGGAAGTTTAGTTGGGGTCATAAAGAATATTTAGGTTGAAGAAAAATCTAGTTGAGTTGTTGGGTTGATTCCTAATTCTAATCATTTTCATTTTTGATCCATTGTAAGAGTTGTTCATTTTAATTTCTTTTAAAATATCTTTGTATAATTTTGATATGTTTTCTATATTTATAATGTATTTTTATACTTTTGTTAAGTATTTGTAAAAAGTATGGCATTGTACACAAATAATTTGAACTAGAAAAACTTGTTGGATTTGGTTTTGCAAAGTAGTTTTTAGGACTGTTCTAGGTCAGCAATTGGTTGGACATATTACAAATTATTTTTGGCTTGTGGACTCCTGGACAAAGATAAGGGTTTAAGGTACATGTGATGAATTGGATAGAGCCGTATCTCCTCCGGATGAGTGAGATATGACCGATTTACTAAAAATAGGCAAATCTAGACCACTGTTAGGAAAATGAGTATAAGTCCATATTTTTACACTAACTTGTTGGATTAAAAAGTTGATTTCTGTAAAGGACTCATAGAACTAACTCCTCCAAGTTTCCTCACATTAATATCTACCATAGATTGAGAATTATGTCCGTTTCCATGGAGGGTTAAAAATATGGAAATAAACTGTTTTAACACCTCCAATTGGCATCACCTTAATAGCTATCATATATTATGATTTATGGCCGTTTGCGTAAAGGGTTAAAAATCTGGAAATATTCTGTTTTGGATGACCAGGGGTAAATTGGTCTTTTCACATGTATCTGAACTTTTTAAAATGAGGCCTATATTTTAGTTAAATAGACTCAAAATGATTTCAGTAGGTGGAAAGCCTTTGGTATTTTTTATCACTTCGGTTAGGAGCTAGAGGTTCGGGAAGTTGGCCTAATTTCATATTTAGAAATTTGCGTATTGACTTGAAATTTAAAACGTATATGTTAACTTTGATAAAATAGGAGTTAAGGGGTAAAACTAAACACATTTCTTGATACATATAAGTTCAGGTTAGCCGATGAGTTTTGGGTAAAAATTACTTTGAAAATCCGAGTGCAATGCCATACTTATTTTGGACACACACCTCATGAACACTTATATTATTTTTACGTATTGGTTTATATTTTATCGTTCTAAGTCGCGCCACATCTTTTAGGTGGTACTTAGAGGTTTTCGCACGACCGTCGATCCAGTTGCTTTCTGATCCCATCTTGCTTTTAGTGAGTTCATAGCCCTACATTTTATCTTTTAATGGTTTTCACAAACTATTTTCGGGGTGAGAATACATGCTCGTTTTACCAAGTAAACTCATTTATTTCTACTACATAAACGTTACATGACTATTTTTACTAAATCTTTTACTTGCTTACTACATGGCTTTTAATACATGGTTGTTTACTCATGAATTTACTAAAGCTTCATTTGCTCACTACATGATTTGTGACAATTGAATACCTATATATATGAAAATAGTGAGTTTTGAACATTACTTGTTTTACTATTGGACACAAGTATTTTTAAATTATATGTTATCCATATTATTGCCTGAATATTATTGTCTAAGTTACCGCATTTGCCATTTAAGTCCCTACCAATCATGAACCGTTAATTGCTATTGCAGTAAGAGCGAGTGTTATGGATAGATCTATCGGGATTGACAATCCCCATCTTGAATTTCTGGTCATAAGTTAACCATGGTGCATTTAACATTGTGAAGACAGTTAGGTTGTTGGCAAACATCCTATATTTCTCTGGGCCACAAAACTAATTAAGGTTTCGGGGCCTGAGCTTAGTGCAATAATACATATTTTGGACTACTAAATTTGTTTCGTAGTCTACTATTACCTATTTCTTGTGGTCCACTACTGAACATTTTTTGATTTATTGAATCATTAATTGGATTTCAGAAATAATACTTTGAAATGTTGTAAATCTACTTTCTTACTGAAATATTACTTGATTTATTTTAATATTGTTTTTACTTAAACCTATGAATTCACTCAACAATTTTGTTGACTTTTAGCATGTTTTATCTCAGGTCTCTCATGTATCTTGCTCGGAGGGAAGCCGCGCGGATATGTATTTCAAAGACTCTTCATTTTATACATTTGATAAAACTTCTTTTGAAAATACTGTGTTTGTAAAGAATTTCAACTATTACATTCGATGAAAATTTTATCTAAACTTTATGTCATTTCCTTGAAAACATTGTGTTTTATTAAAACAGTTGGGACCTATTTATAAGCTCTGATGTTTTAATATATCGAATGTGAAACATTTTGAAATGTATTATAATACGTCTTTATTTTTGAGGTCGTTTTCCGTAACTTGTACTTTATTCTTTGACGTCACACCCCAATGTTACCGTTCCGCTGCAGTCCGATTTTGGGGGTGTGACAGAGTGGTATCAGAGCACACGTCATAGAGAACTGGGTCGTTTCCAAACCTAGACTATAACTACTTTTAAAATTTAGAGTCTCTCCTCTTGATTTATTCGATATCCGTGCGCGCGTACTTCCTGGCTGCTTAAATTTACTCTCTCGGGCAATACTACTAGTATTATATAGATAATATATATATGATACTTGACTTTCTTTTCGATATCTTACGCCTATCTTCAAGAGTATCGCTACTTATTTATATAAGGGTAATTTATATAAATGTTGACTATTTTCGATCACTTATGTCTACCTTCTAGAATGTCTCTATATATTTATATAAATGTTGTTTATATAAATACTAATACTCTTCTCTTAAGTCATTGCGAGTAACACCATTATCTTATTTATTTTCAAGATGTTGTGAGTGATACGACGATCTTTGAAACCTCTTAAGACATTGATAGTAATTCAATGGTCTCCAAAATTTCTTTTTCATGACTTTACTTAATTCTCTTTTTGATAATATCGAAACTCGACATAGTTTGTCGGTCCCATTGACTACTCGACTCTGAGTTGAACACTCGCCTCGTACTTTTGAAACGCATACGTCATCATGTAACCCACCTCATTGAATCATGTTGATTATTTAGAATATGACTATTAACCTATTCCTTCGTAATGTGTCATCTGGAAACGCCTATGGTATGTGCTTAATTACACATACCTTTTACCTTTAAAAACGAGCTAAAATAACCAAAAACGGACTTAAAATGCCAGTTAGTGCTGTCTATATGTCGCAAAACCGGTTTCAACAACAACGCACGAAACACATTGAGATCGAACATTCATTTTGTTCGTGACTTTGTTGCCTGGCTGTCGGGACAAGTTCGAGTTCTTCATGTCCCTTTCAAGATTCCGAGTGTATGCAGATATTTTTACCAAAGAAGGGCCCTACCCACTGCTTATTCCATTGAGTTTTCAGCTCCATGCCTTGAACGTCCGAAGATCTCACCGCTCACACTGAGGGGGGATAAATTAACCATGAGCAAAAAATCAAGTCATCAATTTCAAAGTCAACGGTCAGCATTCAAAGTCAACCGGACAACATTTAATAATCAAGTCAAACTCAACATTCAAGTATACTCCTTATCTATTTTGAGTAGTAAATTGGCTCACCACTTCCATCAAAAAGTGAGAAGGTCACGCATGAAAAGAGACACGAGGGAGGGGTACGGAAGGTCACACAATAGTAGCCCCTCACACACCTCTCACTTACTCGGCACCGAGTCTAATGGTTCACATGTTTCAATTGTATGTAACGTTGACTTTATTTTAACTTTCTCATTCACGATAACAAATATGATGAACATAATGCTAGGCTTTATTTTTTGTGTTACACCTCGAGTGTCGGATATCTTCCAATTACAATAGTTCAGAGTTAGAAAAATTTAAATGTTTAAACATCTCTTTTCTGTATCCAAAAGAAAAAAGAACAATCCAAAAACGCATAGAATGTCACTATCAACATTTTTTTAAACGACAATTTTTCTATCTCACAAATATATATTTCACACATGTCTTTGGCGAAGCTTGAACCCACAACCTTTCAGTTAGTGAGAAACTCACTTAACACTGGACCAAAGTCTTAGTAGCCGTCACTATCAACATTTGAAAGTGGCAGGCAATTCAAATTACTCATGGTGCGTTTGGTTTATGGGTGAGGGGTGGGATTTAAGTAATCATTGTGATAAACAAATGTTTGGTTGAATTTTTTTTTAGGATATGACAGAAATGAATCATAACAGTGTAATATTTGAACCCCACCCCTTAGCTTGGATCGATATAAAAAAGTGGGACCAATTTCTATTGTGTCTTTCTCTCTCCTTTTTATATCTCAAAAAATTATATATTTTAATAAAAAAAATATAAAATGTGTATTTTAAATTATAAAATATATTTTAATTTACTTATATCAAAACCAAATCCAATTCTTAATCCAAATTCAAATCCGAATGTAAATCTAAATTCAAAACCCATATAAAACCAAACGGGCCCTCAATCTTGACACCTTATAACAATTAAAGTGAAAACGCACTTTTAAATCATTCTTTCTTAACGAAAAAATCTCATGCAAATCCATTTAGAGCATTAGGTATGAGGTATCCATGGTGCCATCAAGTTGGTATTATGGAAAAAGTGATGCCGCATCAGCACTTTTTCTCAGTGTTGCAAAAATCGGCCTAATCGGCCGATTAATTGGTGCCTAGGTGCTAGGTGGGAATTAACCGCTTTGATTTTCACTAATCGGCCTTATTAATCGTTTTGGTCAAAAATCGGTCAACATACCGATTAATCGGATAAAAATGGGCCAAATCGGGCATAAATCGGCCGAATCGGACAAAAATCGGTTAAATCGGCCAACTCGGTTACGGATAGAAATCGGCCATATCGGGGATTAATCGGACAAAGTCGGCTAAATCGAGAACATTAGGCACATATTTTCAAAATTTTATATTTATAAAGTCCAATCCGATTAATCCCCGCCTAATCGATTAATCGCTAGGCGGTACCCGACCGCCTAGCGATTTTTGCAACCTTGCTTTTTCTCAAAACACCAGAATACCTCATAACACCAAAAACACTCCTTCCTACATAACACTACATTTTTGGTGTTGTCAAGTACCCCTCATTCCATAACGCGAGAAAAACACGCGAAAACGCGAGTGATGGTGTGGGTCTCGTGCCATCATATGGCGTTTTCCGAAAGCATTTGGTGTGGTGGTGACGGCTCAACACTCGAAAACGCAAGGTGCGGTGTGGGACTCGTGCCATCAAGTGGCTTTTTCGGAGATGGCTCAAGCCATGGCTTAAGATACCTTATGCTCTTATAATAGTAGAAATTCTTAACTTAACTCAACGCGGACTAATGCGACAATCTCTGTAGTTGTTGTTGAATGACTTGTTTATGTTGATAAACGCTACGACATCTCTTATTGTTGAATGGGCGGAGATAGGGAGGAGGCCTGTAGAGGCAAGTGCCCTCTTAGCGAAAAAAATTGTAGTGTAAATTTTTTAAAATATCTGATTTTTTTTGTAGTTTGCCCTCCTAAGAACCAATTTGTAAGGTAGTTTTTAAAAATTATCGAAATGTGCCCTCTTTAGCAAAAAATTCCAGGCTCCCCCCCTAGTTTTTTTTTTCGCCCCTAGTTGAATGACGTGTTTTTGGTGTAGCTAGCGCGGTGCTTAACATTTTCTTTGTTTTGATAAAATAACAAGCAAGATTACCCGCGCGTTGCTGCGGGCGTTAATTTTTCGCGCGTTGTTACGGGACGTTAATTTTTTATTTTTTTATTTTTATTTTTTATTTATTTTTATTTGTTTTTTTCGCACGTTTTTTTTATGTTTAATAGTGTAAGTTTATTTTTTTCTTGGCACTTACTCTTCTTTACTTGCGAGCGTTAATTTTTTTTGTGCGTTTGTTGCTGTCTTTAATTCTTTTTTTCTTTTAATTTTGTGCGAAGTTGTAAATTTTGTCGGTCTCATATTTAATAGTGCGGGTTTACTTTTTAGTATCGTGTTTACATTTTTTTTTTATGGACTTCCGCTTGTTGCTCGCGTTAAATTTTTTTTTTTTTTAATATTTTTTTTGCGAAATTTTTTTTTTTTGGTCTCATGGTGTAAAATGACACTGTTATAAAAGTTCAATTCTCGAAATTTTATACCGCGGGTATTGTTTTAATCTGAATGATTCGGTACTTTTATAACATTTTTTTTCCTCCTATTTTGTGGCCGACAATTTAAAAAAAAAAAAAAAAAACTAATTGGGGCCTGGGCGGTCCCAAATTTTTGGGCTAACTTAAAAAGCCTAGTTACAGTATAAAAAACGACGTCGTTTTAATTCGAGTATCGTGTATAATATGTTTTTTAAGGACTATGTAACGCTATTGCGTCGCGTTAAAATTTTATTTTTTTTATTTTTTATTTTTTTTGCGAATTTATTTTTTTGGTCTCATGGTGTAAAATGACACTGTTTAAGTCAATTCGGAAATGTTACCGCGGATATTTTTTTATGTCAATGCGTCGGTACTTTTGTAACATCTTTTTCCTCCTTATTTTGTGCCAACAATTTTTTGTGCCGACAATTTAAAAAAAAAAAAAAAAACTAATTGGGCCGGCCCAAATTTTTGGGCTAACTTAAAATGAATAGAGAAGTAGGTTAAAAAACGCCTACGTATTTAATTCTAGATCAGATAAGTAGTTTTTTTTTTTATGGTACTTATATATTACGCGTTGTTGCGTCGCTTAAAAAAATTTTATTTTTTTATTTATTTTATTTTTGCGAATTTTTTTTCACACACACACTGGTCTCGAAGGTGTAAAATGACACTGTTTAAGTTAATTCGGAAATGTTACCGCAAGTATTTTTTTATGTCAATGCGTCTCCGTCCCACATTAAGTGTCCAGTTTGACTTTTTCAAGTCTTTTTTCTCTTTTTAGCATCTTTTGATCTTAATTAATTTCTTTTTATGTTTATATGAATACTTTATCTAATTATATAAAATTTATAGAGGTTTTGAATGTAGTGTTCCAGTTTTGACTTTCACATCATCATCACAAGTTAGCGAGAGAGAGATAGCTCCTATCATTGACTATCTCTCTCTCTCTCACTCACTACTTTACATATTTAATGTTATATGAACTTGATGTGGCAAAATATTTTAATTGATAGAGTTATGAATAATGTATTTTTCATTGGTATAATTTTCATTAAGTATTATATAACACAAAAACAAATATTTACAGTCAAAGTTGATGAAAAAAGACCTCAAAGATTCCATTGTGGACACTTAATATGGGACGGAGGGGGTAACATTTTTTTCCTTCTTATTTTGTGTCAACAATTTAAAAAAAAAAAAAAAACTAATTAGGCCGGGCCAAATTTTTGAGTTTTTTTTGCCCAGCACTGTAGCACTGTAGCAGTGCTACAGTGCTTAAAATGAATAGTGAATGTATGTCAAAAACTACGTCGTTTCAAATCTAAAATGTGTAATAGCAGTAATAGTAATTTTCTAAAGGGGCATAACTATCATATTTTTAAACTCACACATCAAATATCTATCGAACCACAAACTTCAAGTACCATTTCCATAACATCTATAAATAAAAAGTATACAACTGGCGTGTATGTCCTTCATTAAAAAAACCAATCACAAGATTCATCATTACACCAATGGAGCAAAACACAAACACAGATACCCTTGTAAACATAAACTCAAAGTCAAAAAAGTCAAACTACAGGATCATAAACACACTAGAATCATCATCATTTTCATGGATCTTTATAGACCAATCAAACCCATATAAAGCTTTTCTATCATGGATGATATTTTTTCTTTTTACTATATGTGTACCTATATTGTCACATATTGTGTACCAATGTAACAACTGTGATAATAGACATCAAAGACCATTTGATATGATCGTGCAGTTGTCTTTGTCTATATGTTCGACTCTTTCGTTTCTCAACTTGTCAGCTTTTGCTAGGAAATATGGGCTTAGGAGATTCTTGTTTCTTGATAAGCTGTCTGATCATAGTGTTAAGGTTCGAGATGGGTATTCGGATCAACTTCACGTAAGTTCTTAATTCTATTGTTTTTTATATAACTTTTTGGATTCGGTTATTTTTCATACTAAGTCAAATTCAAACGCCGCGTTGTTTTAGTTATTTTGATGATAAAGATGTAAAATGGTAAATTATAACGTTTTGGACAATGTTATGTTGGGAAAAGGGTTTCGGTAAGTTGGTTGATTTGATCATAAAAACATATGCGGAAGCAACCTAATATCTATCTAGGTTTGCTATTATCAAATCAGGGTACATAATAATTGAGTGTTCAAATTTTGTGATAACTTACTTGGTATCTCACGTTGTATGAAAAAAAGTTTCTTAACCAAATGATTGTGAGTTCAAGTACTATTTATGACATACTGTATAAGATAAATTTGTGGTATAAATACTGTCAGATAGGTAAAAATGTTATTTAAAAAAAAGTGAGTAAACATTTAGGCTAAGGTTTTTATATAATTTGCTCCACAATTCCAATGGCCATATTCTGGATGGCGTGATGCAGTTGAACTTGTTTTGTGCACAAAGTTAGGGATCGTTTACTTAAAGTATACATGATGGTGCTTTTTTATTTATTTATATACAGCTAGCAGTTTATTTTCAAATTTGCCATCTGCTTCTTTTTTAAGTAATATTATGTCCTTTTCACATATGACAATCAAAGTTTCTTGTTCATAGATTACATTAAATTATGTGATTTAGATATATAAGTTAGATAAAAAATCATCTTTCATGTACTATCTTACATGACCATTATATACCATTTTGTTTGGTTTTGTATCATTTCTTACACTGTTCGATGTATGTTTTGGATTTGAAAATTTCAAATAGATAATGGACACAACTTGCTATAGGAAGTTTTATTGTCTGTTACAAGGTTGTTCTTTAATGACACTTAATCATAAATATAACAAGACCCGATATGCCGGTTGATATTGGAAAGGTTATTGATAGTAGCATGTGAGATTGAAGTACATAAAGTAGAACTTTTACTTAGAAAAGTTTGCCAATGGATTATGGGTCCGTTCGTCTAAAGGAGAAAGGTTAGGCATTCATCACATTCACATGTTTAATGAGCGGGTAGCAAATGAAATAAAAAAAGGCCCCTTCATCTGTATCGTTTCATTTGTCGACTGCAGACAAATGGAGTTTAATAAATTGCAAATACCAACATCAGAAGCAACAATTATATGGATATCTAGTACCTTGACTAAGACTAGGTTGCGTTTTAATTAAATATATGGTGTAGGAGATTGTGTCTTGGGCGTGATTATGCTACCGTAAAGTCATAATAATCACTTTTGATATTGTACAAGTGTTTGGCGAATTCTAGTTACTTAAGGAAGTAATAAAAGGAGAGTATAATACGGGTATAGGATTAGTTTTACTTTACCTTAAGTAATCAATTTTGCTGCAGCTAGTATCAGACTGATTGTTCAAAATTTGTTGTTACTGTTAGACCCCTTATCAGATTATGATAAGCAGAACCCGATCAACCAGTCACTTTTAAGATTTACATCCAAACACTCCCTTAGATGTTGATATGGCATGAACTGTATTAGCATAATCATATATATATTTTCTTAGTTTTGGTCAATGATCTAACAGCTTGACTCTTTATATATGCAGAGTTCCATGAAGCTATTATGTACTTTTATTGTTCCATGTTTTCTTGCGGATAGCGCCTACAAGATATGGTGGTTTAGTTCTGGTGGAGACCAAATACCTTACATTTCCAACATTTACTTAAGCCACACATTCGCTTGCATTCTGCTTTTATCCTCTTGGTTATACCGAACGTCGCTCTTTTTTCTTGTCTGTGTTCTCTTCAAACTGACGTGTTCTTTACAAATTCTACGATTTGAGGATTTTGCTAAAGTGTTTGAGAGGCAAGCAGATGTGGGTGCAATATTGATGGACCATCTTGCTATTAGAAGGACTCTTCGTATCATAAGTCACAGGTTTCGTGCTTTTATATTGTCAACTTTGATACTGGTTACAGCAAGTCAGTTTGCTTCTCTGCTTGTTACAACTGAGACTGGCTCACTTGTCAATATTTCCACTGCTGGAGAACTTGCGGTAATCTTTCATATTATCACTACTATATACATAATGCATTTAGTGTTAATACTTAATGAACATGGCTGATTCAAGATCATTGACAAATGTATACAAGACATGTGCTACAATAATATATTGTTTTCACTTGTACACCACATGTATTTTGAAAGTATGCATGTGCTTAACTTCCTTCCTTGTAGATCCATAAATATTTTCCATAAAAATATATAGTTTGCGTTACTGAGGTGTAGAGGTTGCACTAATGGTCAGGTCGGGCGGGTTCGGTAACAGGTCAAAATTGGTAATTCTGAAACGGGTCAAATTTGGTCGAGTCAGATTGGGTTGTAAAACCGTTTTTGCCCATAGTTTCTGTTTTATAAAACTTTTCAAAACAATTAGCGTGTCGAGCGTGATATAAAAAAAAGAAAGAATAACAATGATTAAGGAGAATTATGCCTTAAAAATACATGTTGGATAAATTTCGACCAGTTGGACCTGTTTTTATGGACCATTCTAAAGTAAATAGGTGTAAACTGGCATCATTACTAAGGTCACACTGATCGATATATAAACTTCCAGAATCCAGATTGACATAGTTTTTGAGAAGGTTTAAAATGGTATTACTATAGCAGATATTTGTTTTCTTAAGGCCGAGTATGATTTTGAAGACACAGATTCTGCATTGACTATAAAAACTCAAAATGAATGGAACTATTGGTTATTTTCACCTTTCTTAGATTTTTTTTGTTGTAAAAATTGTAACTTAAATAAACTCCTTTGCATATTAAACTTTTGGTTTTTTATTATGTTGCAGTTGTGTTCCGTGACACTCGTGAGTGGTTTATGCATATGCTTACGCAGTGCTGCAAAGATCACACACAAAGCTCAATCTGTAACGAGTTTGGCAGCCAAATGGCATACATGTGCCACCATCGACTCTTTTGATGATGTGGGTCCTACTGAAGAGACCCCGATGGCCAATAATATTTCCGACAGAGCTAATTACCATTTTAATGCGCATATAGATTCAGACATGGATGAAGGAGATGAAGACGATTTGGACAATACAAAAATGGTACCAATTTATCAGGACACAATCTCATACCAGAAGAGACAAGCCTTAGGTGAGATTTATTGGGTGTTTAGTGTTACTATAGCAAAACTACCCTTTTTGATTTCGACTCTTACCAAACCTAGCGGACCCACCCATTTGTCACCTCTGATTTTGATCCTAAATGATCAGAAATTATGAATCAAAATCACTTTTACCATGACTGCGGCTTTAGGTTGCATTGATTACTTTAAGCACACATTTAAACGCCCCTTATACAAAGTTCATCAAGGATCTTTGGTTTTAGATGTCTTTTTTGGTTTCTTGCAGTGACTTCATTTGAGAACAATAAATCCCATTGATAATCTTGCTTTGAGATATCAAAATTGCATTTTATTCCGGGTTTCTTGCACCGACTTTAAGATTCAAAATTTGAAATATTTTGTTTCTTGCAGTAACATATTTCGAGAACAACAGAGCTGGGATCACTGTCTTTGGATTCATGCTGGATAGAACATCGCTGCACACAATCTTTGCGATTGAAATGTCGCTCACACTTTGGTTGCTCAACAAAACAATAGGTTTCTCATGAATGCTTTCCGTACCTCATACAACTCTAGTCTTCATTTCAAAATTTGGTAATGGAATGCTGAAGCAAAGTCATACTGGCAACGTGTTCAATATTCAGTACCCTTGTGTATTTCTGAAGATGTAATATAAGCTTGATAGGAGACCAACGACCTACTCGAGGTTCTCATATTGGTCACTTACTGACACATATGTTTTGGTTGACATACATATGGTGCTTATTATCACGCTGCAACGGGTCAAACAAACCAAAGGTGTCATCCTAGAATCAAGCTTTCGGTTTATTGCCATGTGGCCTATATGGGGTAGAACCACTTGGCATATTGTATTGGTTGATCGCTTCTCAGGTGTCAGATAGGAATCAAAATTTTATGCGAGGCATTTGTATCTTGTTAGCTGTTATATACGCATACATAAACGTATACTTGTATTTGCTTATAATTTCCTTTCATCAATATAAACTTGATCTAGGCTAATGATCCGTCGTTGTAAAGCTACGACTTGGTAAATTTGTAGGCCATTATATCCAGTTGTTAATTTTGTTAACAGACTATTGCTGAGTGAAACCAAAAAGAAATCTGCTTGACACCTTTATGTCAAAATTGAACATTCTTGTGAAGTATAATGCGGTTATGGTACTTTACAAGAACCATAATATGGTCCCTGTAAATGGTATATATGTGAATATCAATTGTCTGTAAAGCTTATCACTAGTAATACGGGGGCTTATCAGCTTATGGTGTGCCTGAAAGCCGGAAACCAATTAGCCATGCTATATATAAGCAATTTGGTAGAATTTCTCTCTCTTCTAACCGAAGTTCCCGCCA
>BQNB010084855.1:0-22040 GCA_026074375.1 Tanacetum coccineum
AATTACTGTACTTATCAACTTTAAAGCAATTAAATACCAAATAATGCAATAATTATATAAAAGTGGGCAAAATAGATGGGATAAATGATATAATAAAGTGACGTTATTTGATGTCATCACCTCACGAAATAAAAAAATTAATCACTTAAATCACTCAACTAATCTATGTGGTAACATGTAAGTAATTCGCTTAATTGCTCGGTCATGACGAGTATCCTATCATAAGCTTGACAAGGATACACATCTCTACCACTAAAGCTAAGGAGTGACAAGTCTACAAAGGTAAATTAGGTTTTTAAAAGGTTTAAGGGTTTGATCACTCTTTCTAATCTCTATCGATACCAATATTTAAGAATAAGACTAGTAGTCTTTACCAAAAGTTGTAATAGACATCCATAACTATGGAATAGACACACATGGTTTCATTCATTCCTTAACTCATATAAGCTAAAGAAAAGGACTAGTAGTCTTTACCAAAAGTCATAAACCAGCAGGGGTGATAAACCACATATACACATCTGTAACGACAGAATAGACATACATGATTGCATTCATTCCCCCACTCGAGTAAAACCAAGGGTTTGGACGAAGAGTGATATATGGTAGGGATCTTCTAATCTTTCACCAATAGTAATAAACCAACAAGGCAGACAAAATCACACATACATGGCTGTAATGACAAAACAGACACATGTGATTGCTCGCATACTCATTCGAGTAAGACCTAAGGATATGGATTAGGAAAGAGAAATAATTGTTGTTAAATAAAATTTTACGAAACAAATAGATTAAGTCCAAACAAATAAGGCACAAGTTGCTACATACTTTTCCCGATCGTTACCATGACAAAGACACAAATATATACACAAACGTCTTGATCATAGATTAAAAACAACAACCTAAGTTGGCGTTCCCGTAACGGTCAACTCCCAATCATCCCATACTATACATACTTTTACAAAGACAAGTGGAGATATCTACCACTTTATACAAAACTTTACATTGTTGATTTATAACCACGTATCAACGTATAATTAATCCTTCAAATAATTCCATCGGTTTAAGCTTTAACGAACCGACTATCTTCAGACTTTCCTCCTCTTTTTTTGTTGCAATTTTCTAATTTTTTTGATTTTTTTATAAACAATACAATACTACGAATCTCGATGTAACTACACTATCTTCACGATCATAATAACTCCGGATAATTTCTTCGATAATTCTTCATTTTTCGGACGTACCAATAATTGTGATGGTAGTAAAAATACATGAGTTATGACTACTTTTTACATTCTCATTTGCAATGTACAAATTTTTATCAATCTTACCAGAGATAGAAAATGACACAAGACACAGGAAATACATACTTTACACTTTAAGCAACTAGCAACTGATAAACGGACTTAATCAAACAGGGTAGGCTAAGGTGTAAAGGTGTAACGAAACAAATAGTTGGTGTTTATCCTAAAGATTGGCTCTACTGGTTTTTTTAGGGGTATCTTACTCTTAAAAAAAGAGTAAACAAAGGGTTTATACGGGGTTAACTAACCAGTGTAGTTAGTTAATAAAACAAAATATAAAGGCTTTTTGCGTGTAATCCTAGACATTTATCAATTTAAACAATTTACTCCATCTAAATCCATAGTACTCATTATTGTGGTCTCGAATAGATATATCAAGCCAAGTTCTAAAGTCTACAACATCACCGGCACACTCATATTTATGTGGGATTTGGGTAAACATTTAGAAACGGATAAGGCTGAATCCTCATAATATCTAATAAGGGTTATTGTGTGCAGGTTATGTAACTAGTAATTTCACAAAATTATGCTTAAGTTTTTTTAAATTTGAGCATAATTTAAGCATTTTAATGTGAATAATAGGACAAGTAACGTTCTAATTCCCATCCCCCTACTTAAATTATATAACGTCCTCGTTGTATAGATAAAGCATTAAAAACAGGAAATTAAAAGAATTAGAATGAGAAACTCCCCTGATGTTTTGCTCAGTAGATTCTCCAAGTTGAGTTTATGAGCAAGAATGTGTGTTGTTAATGCGTCATGACTACAACACATGTAGGATTCCAGATGATTGATACTTTACCAACTTCGTCGATTTCTTTTCCAGCGAGGTCCTCTACAAAATATAGGAAAAACATGCAAAATTCTATCTCGGGTATCCTGCGGTTAATAAATAATAAAATAAATAAATTGTACAGGGGACCAATACGCCGTATCCATAAACTAGAATACGTCGTATGAAGAAACCTGTAAAAATTATCAATACGGGTCAGTCTGCTGAATACGTCGTATCATGTGCATGAATACGTCGTATAGACATAACTGACGATAAAGTTTTTATGCATAAAAATAAAGGACTGATAACGTCCAGACATTCAATACGCCATATGGTATGGAGCGGATACACCGTATTGATGTCTGGGAAGACAGATTTGATAAAAATAAATAACAATCCGAGTTGTCTCTCGGGAATCACTTTTCTTTCAGCTAGTCTTTAAGTTATACTTTTTCTTCAACTTTCTTCATTTCATCTCATGCACGCTTACGTGCCCGCATGTGAGCCATTCTTCTAGTTTCGCATCTCGAATATATTCGGGTCCTAAGTTCAAGACTCCTTTGTATAAACTTTTGAGCTTTTGGTACGAATGAGAGATTTCATTCAGCTTATCATGAACACTAACCTTTAGTAATGGCTTGATCTTGTTGCATTGGGCATTGGATAGATGTTTAAACCATGGATGTGATCACGCCATTTGGTAAGTCACGTTATCATTATTATTGTAGATAGTGATAATCTCGTTAAACCTTCTTACTTCCACACATGAAGCTTTTCAGAATGGTTCTCCAACAATGATATCTCCCATGTCTTGATCTCGGTAACCATCCATATTTTCCATTACTAAAAAATGAGTTACAACAGAAAAATTTTCGATAAAAATAGGTACATTCATAAAAGCTCCAACTACGTTCTTTCCTTTGTATTCAACTTTGTCCTTCATTATAGAATTGTAGAACTCCCTAGACATCATATTAACGGATAAAATTGGGAAAAAATTAGCATTTACATGTTCGAAACCTATCATGTATGAAAATCTTAAGTTGTATGCACAATCAATATGGATCTTCCGGTCAAAGTAACTAGGGTACTCGTCAAAACTTTCATTATTCCTAGTCTTGATTATGTCAATCATGAGCTCATCAATTACTTACCATCCTCAATGGTGGGCATCAAATCATCAACTTGATCTCTCCTAAGTTCTAATGGTACATTAAGATCATTTAATTCGATGTAATCTTCATAGAAAGGGTCTGATAATTTATTTAACACCAAAGTTTCTCTCATCGGCCTAGCTTTTAAATCAAGTTCCATACGTTCTCTTAAACCTAACATGTAGACCCTCTTAATCAAACTACTAGCAGGTTTCATACTTTTAAAAATGATTTTCTCATCCCCTACCCTCAAAGTAATCTTTCTTTTGAACACATCAATCTTAGCTTGGGCGGTAGACAGAAATGGTCTTCCAAGGATCAAGGGTACTTTGACATCCTTGTGCATATCTAGTATTATGAAGTATACGGGGAAAACAAACTTACCAATCCCTACTAGTACATTCTCAACTATTCCCTATGGATATTTCACGGTCCTATCTGCTAATTTAACTGTTAACTTAGTGTGAGCTAATTCGCCAAAACCTAAGTTAAGGTAGGTCGAGAGAGGCATGACACTTAGTCTTTTAAAAAAGATCTGCAAAGGCATTTAAAGCAATTAATATTTATTATAGCATGGTAAAGTGAATTCTTTGGGTCTTCCTCCTTTCGGGGTATGGATTTGTCGATATGTGAAGACTCCATTTATGTTAGCTTCCAAGAATTGCGGTCCATAACGATCCTCTTCTTATCATACACGTATTTATCATTATATACGATCTAGGAAAAGGATTAGTCATTCGCCTTGACTCGATCATCAGCTTACTGGTCTATTGCGTCGTACGACGTATTGGGGATGATATGATATGGTGTATGGTGTCAATATCATGCTTTTTTAGGTAGTCGAGTTTCGACTTGACATGATCTCTCGAGTTTGTTTCAGTAGAGCTAGGTAGACTTCCAAATCCTCTTTCTTATAGTACATTGCTCATTTGCCTAATTTGAATCTTCAAAGTTTTAATCGAAGCTCTTTGGTTCCTGATGGCAGCATCAGTAGAAGCCTGAATTTCCTTGATCAAGTCGGAGTTTTCTTCATGTCTCTTTGCTGATTCATTCATAAATTTGCTCAGTGATTCTTCCATTGATTGTCTTCGTTCTTGATACGAAGGATTTGTAGTGTTTCTTTGGTAGAATCCCAAAGCTGCTGCTCTATATTACCCTCCTTGTTGGAAGGGTGCACCAGACTGCGTATAATAGGCTTCTTTTAGGATTTTACCTTCTTCTTGGAGTGGACAATCTTTGGTGTAGTGGGGTCCTTTACATTGTTTACATCCCACTTGGGTAGCATAATCTTTTTTATTCACCTTCTTGATTTCTCTTCCAAGATTGTTTAGTTGTGCTTGAATTAAAGCCAATCCATCAAAAGTTTTAGTACTTCTTTTCCTAGATGTTCCATTATGCCATTTTTGAGAATATTCAGCCATTTCTTAGATGGCTACTTTTACATCGGCAACTGTCTTAGTTGGTATGACACCTTTTGAATCAAGAATTTGTCGAGTTGGAACATCCAATCTATTGTAAAACAAGATCACTTCTTGCATCTTGGTTAAATAGTGTTGAGGACACTTCATCAAGATTTCTTTAAATCTCTCCCATGCTTGGTAAAGGGTTTTGTCGGGTTCTTGCTGAAAGTTGTTGATCTCCTCCATTTTCTTTGCAGTTCTAGCAGGTGGGCAATATTTGCTTTGAAACTTTGTCTTTAGATCTTCCCAAGTTTTAATCAAACCAGACGGTTTGTTTCTTAGCTAATGACTCGCGGCTCCAGTTAGGGACATAGGAAAGACTCGAAGCATTATTTAATCTTGAGTAATATTAGGAACATGGAAAAAGTCAACAATCTATAGAACCTTCTCAATGTGTTCGTTCGAATCTTCATGATCCGAACCGCGGAAGGTGTTGTCTCGTAGTTCCTTAAGAAATTGTCCTTTTAGTTCAAAGTGATCTTTGTCATCGATTTTAGTGTGACATCCGTCAATTTTTTAGGTCAGTGGCCGAAAGCAAACGTATGATAATTGACTCCTTTATTTATTTATGGACTCACCTTTCGGATTAAGGTCACTAATCATCTCGAGCTTTAATTTTATTTTCTAAATTTTATAGAATTTATATTATCATTTTTAGTCGATTTAGCAAAAAACGTTGTGTTAGTTATTAACGAATCATGCTTTGGATTTTATCCGTTTAAGCGTCTGAGAAAGTTAGAGATTTTATATTATTGCTCCGAGAGCTTAATTATTCTATTTTTAGTGTTTTATAGCTTTTCCTCATATTTGGTTAAAACCATGTCGAAAGTTATGTTTAATGTGATTTAACGTTTGATGTGTATTTTTAGCCCGAACGAGTGTATAAAAAGTTTACAAAAAAAGGTACGAACCGTGACCCGAACCCATGAGAGGCCGATCACCATAGCAAACAAACACCCTTGTGTCTATTGTCAAACCTTGGAAATACTAAGTACAAAATGTGTTAAACACCCAAATTACTCTTACTATATAAATGAAACTCACACACACATCACACTTTATAAAAAAAATTGCAATCACTCCCCCTCCTCCCCCCTTGCGTCCGATGAGACCACCACCACCAACAAAACCATCATTGAGTCGCATCCAATTAAATTCAAATACATTTTCTTCATCTACTCACTAATACAAACTCATCCTACAAAAAAATTTCAACATGCATTAAGTATTTTTCAAGATCTTGATTTGAGCTAGTCTTGAAGATTTTTGGGTAAAATAGTGTTGATTGGTAGTAGATTTAATGTTTTACAAGTTTGGGTTGATTAAAAAGTCGTGGATCGATTGATTTTGGGCATGTTTGATTTTCAAAAATAAAAGGGGAAGCCGAGAAAGTTCGTGTAGTCGATTTTTCTTGAAACAATAGTGTTTGTAAGTTTTCTACTTAACTTTTTACATTGATTTAAATATATGTTCCATGCATGTGTTAGATCTTGTATTGTGAATCCATTGATTGAGGTGCATGTCGCGTTTTGAGGTTTATTGATGGTTTGAGATGACTAGTTATGAGGCTAGGCTAGTTTAGGAGCGTCGGCGATGTTCGCAACGCGAGAAAATGAAGTTTTGAAGGAGTTGAAAGATACTCAATAGGAGTAGAAAATTTGAGGTCGTGTTTAGGCGAGTTGAAAATTTTAAAACTAAAATTGGCCAAGGATTAATGATAAAGGATGTTAAAACGAACGTTTCGATATAAAATTCGGCTTCTAAGTCTTAATAATGAACGTTTTACGGCCGATTGAAGTTGCGAAAATTGTTAAAAACAAAATCTGCACTTAATAAATATATTAGTTTTCTGTAGAAACTGAAAAGGGTATTTTCCTCATTTTTTGTCGAGTTTTGGGTCTCGGGTAAAAATAAAAAGTTGTTTAAAAAATGTTATTTTTCTTTTCTGCGAGGATAACTAAGTCTAAAAATGCTTAATGACGGGTCGAAAAGCTTAGAATAAAATTCTGCATTTTTTTATATTGCATCATATTTGAAAAAAGGGCATTTCGGTCATTTTATGTGTTGTTTCAGGTCTCGGGTAAAACTAAAAAGCTGCTCAAAATGTCGTTTTACTTTTTCTTATGGCTAGCTAAGTTTAAAAGTGCATTACGACGGGTCAAACTTAAGAAAAACTTATATTTAAAAAAGTCAAAGATGGCGAAATTTTTAGAAAGGGTCAATTAGTGTTAGAGAAAATGGTTAGGCGTAAAATACTTTAGCAAAAAACTAAATGGCAACTAATAAGTAGACATACACTCGTAGATCGTGTCAAAAATCATAATCTTTTAAAATGGGTTAAAATGAGAAATTTTCATTAAGATATAAAGTTAGTCGGAACGGGTTAAAATGGAACATAATTAAGGCGAAATAATTAGTGAGTATAAATATGTAAGTTTGGCGTGCACATGGATTCTAGAATAAAAGATTACATATATGCCGGAATATATATATTTTATATACTTATGCAAAATTATGCATTTTCTTATATTTTCTAATCGCGGACCACTATTATTATAAGTCGCGGTTGAGATTGTCGCTGCCGTTCTTTCTCTGTTAATTTCACCTCATGTACCTCTATTTACTGTAAGTTTCTCACAGCCCATCTCTTACATGTTTTAAATGTTTTAGGGTGAAAAGCATGATGTGTCATATTGCTATGCTCTTACTTTTAAGTATTTAAACTTTTGAGCATATTTGAACTCGAACTTGTTTTGAATGTATGGAACTTAAGCTGAACTTGTTGAACTTTGGAAGCGTGTTGAACTTAAACTTGATATGTATGTTGTTGTATGCTTAGAACCCGCCACTACTTTTAGCTTACTATATCCCCCTCAACGGGATTGAGACGTTAGTACATATGGATAGCGCTATTAGGAGATTAGCCCTTCCTCACTCCCACCATAAACGAAGTGCATAGTACTAGGACAAATTTCATTGTGATTTGGATCGGGGGTAACGCCTACCCACATTATGTTGTAACTTGGAACTGGGAGGCTGAATGTGTTTAAGTAGTGCCTCACATAAATATTATAGCATACATATACATTGATTTATGTTACGTTACTTGGAGTAACGGTAATTTTCTTTGGAAGCATGAGTCATGTTTGGACTCTTCTTTTTTTTGGCAACTAATATCGGGTTGGATAACTAATATTGGACATCTACTCTTTTATAAAACTATTTTGATTACATATTCCTGTGAGCTCACCAACTATTTTCAATAGTTGACCCCTTTTTATCATGCTTTTCAGATGACGTTCCTAAAGTGGAAACCTAGTGCTTTGCATTTCAATCCTTGCCAAGATGTCCCCTTATTTACAAGATTCATGTCTTTTGGGAAATATCTATGTTCGGATGGAAACCAATTTATGTTGTCTTTTGTACTTTCAAACTTGTTTCTTGAATTTGTTGTAACTCGGATAACTTTACTTTTATTTTACATGTATGGTGTTTTTATCTATCATCTTATGTGTTGTTTATTAATATGTTACACCTCGCGGTTCTGCCTTGGTGAGGTATGACATTTAGCCTAGCAATGCCCGGTCCATAGTCAGCTCGGGTTTTGCTCATGTATTGTTCCATGGTTTTCGCCATTGTTTTCGCAACTTCTTCCTCAGAATTTTCTTCTAAATTAGAAATTAGATCTAAGGGTGATCTTGATTTATCCACACTTAGAGTCTTGAAAAGCTTCCTTGAAAGGCGTTAATAGTTCCTTTGTTGAACTCCTTGTCATGAACTACCTGAAACAGAGAAAAAACAATCAGTAGGATAGGCTCGAAAGAAAGAAAACACATATATACAGAAATTGAATGCGAAAAACCAGTTCTGTTACTGTATTAGACGGTCAATACGCCGTATTTAATTGATTTGAATACGCCGTATTAATCGTTTGAATGAATATGTTGTATTGGATAAGAAATTTATATACGTCGTATTCAATGGAAGTGGATACGTCGTATCAGGTTATCGACCAGAACAGTGTATGGAAAACAATTAAACACACAAATAATTAAACAAATATACAAGCAAATACACAAATATACAGAATTTTATAAAAATTTACACTAATCTAAATTACACTAGTCCTAGGGGTTAGATCTAATCTAATGCTAATAACCAAAATATCCAATAAATTCAAGATTAAAATTTCACTACCCGGTAACGACGCCAAAAATTTTGATTGTGTCATCGTGTAGGTGTTATTTAAGAGTATTCAAGTTTTTAATTTATATTTTGCCGACTTTACCTAAAACAACACTTTAACGGGCAGTGTACCCGGTCAGATGAAGTTTATGGTAAGTAGGGTGTCAATCTCTAAGAGCGAGAACTAATCTTTTATTTTATCAATATTTTGGTTAACTAACTAAGTTAATTTAAACTATGTTAATTCTATTCTAAGTTAAACCTATGCTAAACCTATTCTAACGGATAAAAGGGGGGTTTCAGCCTGAGAGACTAGCACAAGTTTGTGGTGACTTAGATCTACTTAAGACACAATAACACACGCAAGCAGACAGACAAAAGATAGAAGAGCAGTATAGTCAAATATAAGAAAACTTTATTAACGATTAGAAAGTTGGTTTGTTCATTCTTAAGACTTAGGCGTTACTTCTTCCTAAGACCTAGACACGTAGAATTCTGTCACAATTAAAAGAATCCGCATAAAGCATCCTATTTGCTGATTATAATCTATCTTAGGGGTTAAAGCAATGGTGATCTTGTTAAACCCGAGCTCATGGAGACTTTACCCACTTACTGCTTAATGGCAATTTATATACTAGTAGTCAAGTGGCCAAGTCTTTACCAATTGGTTAAGAACATACTCGTTGATCCCAAGGGTCACCTGCCGGTTCAACTAAGCTCACTAATCTAAAGGCAAAGATAGGTTATTATATCTTATTGGTCTAGATGTATAAATAACTATATGGAGAGCCATCCTGGCATCTAGATTACTTTGTCCATATCACTAGATCCAGTTGAATGATAGGTCGCATACAAAAGTACGTAAATAAGTATAAACTGATAAACATAAACAAGCAATCAATGATAAATTAAGCAATCAAGATAAAACAAAACAAAAATTTTAATCTTCATTTTAATGCTAATACGCGAAGTATTAGCCTTTCAAAATCATATCAATACAAGAGTAATTATTTAGCCAAGTTAAAACTAACGGTTATCGATTGATAACCAAATAAACTGAATGATTACAAGTGTATAGGAGATTACAAGTTGTTTCCTATAGAATTAGTTACTTTGCTAGACCTCTTATGCTGTTCTTCTCTTCTGAAAATCGACTTTTATGGCTAATATATCAAAAATATGATTTAGCACACTAAAAACCCGTTTTTAAGTTTTCTATTTATAAGGTCTGGAATTTGGTCGATACGACGTATTGACTGAGGTCAATACGGCGTATCGAGAGTTTCTTAGAGTAGAGACCACGTTTGATATCTTCCAGAATATTTTATTACTATATCTTGAATATGGCGTATAGATCTTCTCTGGATACATTGTATTGATCTTGTTCCTTCGTGGTCTTTAGTGAAGTGCAAGCACGGATACGCCATATCTTCCTTGATGGATACGGCGTATTGGATGTCAGAATTAGTTTCTTCATATTTCTTCGTTTAAGCTCCAAAATTCATGCCTTTTAGCTAATCTTCACAAAGTACTTCATAATTACTGCAATTCTCAAATACAAACGATTAAGTAACAATTCTTTCAATAATTATACAAAATAGGTTATTTACATGAGATAAATGATGCTATAAAAGTAACGTTATTTGATGTCATCAACGCCGTAACATTATTATTATAGAAGGCTAAGACATCTGAGTCAGCATTACGGCGTAACATGGACACTTGATTATGCCGTAACATCCTTTAAGCCTGCAATATGGAAAGTGCACATCAGCAATTTACAGCGTAAACCTCTAAAAGTTTACGCCGTAACATATTCGAAATCTATAAATAGAGGCCTCATTCAACCACTTTATCATCATCCATTCTACCACAGATCTAAGGGGTGATTAAGGCCTCCATAGCTTGAAGAATTCCACAAGAAGTCCAAGGGAGATCACACTTATCTTACTTTTGTATTTAATCGTTCATAAACCGCTTCTGTAAGAATTATGAGTTTTCCATCCATGATTATCTTTATTAATTCTTGTTGTGTTGTTTCTATGAGCGGCTAAGCACTTCAAGTGCTGGCCTAGTCATGAATCTACTATCGTTATAATGTTTGTTTCTTGTTAGATCATGGTTTCGTTGGATATCCTTTGACTATCGTATAACCCTGGGTTTTGATAGTATTGCGGGTGGTTTATATCCTTTTAATCATGTTATTAGATTATCAATTGAACATGGGATTTAATTTTAACAGTGGTACTAGGGTAGGTTTAAAACCCTATCCCTAGTGTAGGGATTAACCAAGTTACCGCCTCTATCACTTAATATACTTAAAAAGCACAGGAACTCTTTTAGAGAGGGTTAATAATCTGTATAGGTTATTAGGCTAGTTCTTGGGATAGTTAGGATTAATCACTATGACCTGGTTGCCCTACCTTCGTGCATTTCGAGGGATTCAAGATCACAGGAATTATAAGGCAGACTAAAGATATCTATTCAGGTTTGTCGACTTTAGAAACCACTAATGAAACCATGGTGTAACATTGCACAGGAAAACATAGTTATAATGGTAGTAATGAAATGGCTAGGCTAGCATGCCTTTCTCCCTGATTACTTCTATCTCTTTTACTTTTTGCATTTTTACTTTCCTGTTATTTTCAAAATTAATCTCAAACCATTTTCAAAAAGTGACAATTCAAATTAAAACTAATTGACACTTAGCTCTTGGGACGACCTCAGATTTACCATCTCTACACTACTCACGATCGGGTTCTCTGCCGTTAGTGCGTTTGTCAGGTGAATCGAGTTTTATAAATTTAAAACTTGAATAAAGTATATTTTAAAATAAAATATGCATCAAGTTTTTAGCGCCGCTGCCGAGGAGCTAAAAATTAGTAATAATTTAAATCTTTGTATATATTGTATTCTTTTGTAAATATATTCTGCCAGTTTTTCTTGTAAATTTTATGATATGGGTGATGATGTAGATATCAGCGCACTCACCATAGAGTAGTACATGGCTTTAATTCAAGATAACAATAGACCGGGCATAGTGAAACCCAAGATAGGCGATGACATCGAATTCGAGATAAATAGCAACTTTTATGAGGGAATTAAGATGCAAACTTTTTACAGGTATTGATGATGAAGATGCTCACGAACTTGTACGGAGGGTATTAGAGATCGTAGATCTCTTCTACCTCCCTGGCGTGACTCACGATGCCGTTATGCTCAGAGTATTTCCTATTACCCTCAAGGGGCAGGACTTGAGGTGGAAAAAAGTCTTCTAGCAGGAATGATCAATACTTGGGATCTTCTTGAGAAAGAGTTCATCTGGCAATATTGTTCACCTTTTAAACCTGCCAAGAAATTAGAAGAAATTTGCAATTTCAAACAAGAGATAGACGAGACATTGTATCATGCTTGGGAAAGATACAGTGATATTCTTTACAGATGTCTACAGCACGATCTGAACTGCCAATAGAAGGTTCATATCTTCTACATTGGATTGGACATCTCTACCCGCAGAATGCTTGACTCTATGAGGGTTCATTACTCTAATAACACCAACTCAAGCCCTTATTTCAATACAAGTCATGGCAGATCATTTACACAGCCCAGATAACATTGATGCCATTCAAGAAAGTTTCAAAGAGGCACATCCTACCAAGGAATGTCCTCTCAAAAAAGAGGACAAGGCAGTTGAGCAGAGTAAGTATATGAGATCCTTGGAGGAAACCATCATCAAATTCTGTGATGAATCAATTAAAAACAGGCTACGGATGATGAATGGAATAGGGAGTTCATCAAAAACATGGAATCAAACATAAGGGCAATTAAAACTATGACAAAGAACCTATAGGAAAAAGCTTATCAATTAACCCAAACTATCCTCACTAATAAAAGGAGAAAAATTCAAGGCAAGAAACGACAATGTGTTAAGGAATAAAAAAACCATGAAGGAGCCGGTTCCTCGTGACTTACCATCTACGTTGTTTCTAGGACATTTGAAGGAACAAATAGGTAGCCCTTACAAAACTCGCAACATTCTTTGCATGATTGAAAATTCTAGGGAAGTTCATAAACTGAAGGCTCGGGAGGATGAAGGGGACATGGATGTCGGTTGGGACATTACAGTCAAGGATGTAGAAAGTCTTAGGCAATTTCTCATGTGACAACCGTGACTTTATCGAGGTTAGTTTAACCGTTAGAGTTAACTTGCCTAGCTTTATGTGTTTTGATTTTTCTGTATAAGTCGCCTTGGTGGTTTATGTGGTTTGATATATGTGTTATTATATGAGTTTGTGAGAGTGGAAATGAATGATTCAGTCATTTCATTTCGTATGTGATGGTGATTTCGGAAGTATAGTGATTTTCATTATTTTATCGTCGGTAAAATTAATGAAGTGTGAATCGTTAATTTCGAGTTGAAAATTTAATTAGAATGTTGAGGTTTGATAATTTATTTATGAGGTAATTAATAAAAAAAATAATTTGGGAAAAATAATATTAAGTAGTGTAAGTATTTTTATTTTAAGTTTAGTGTATTTATTTAATAAGGATTCTAAGTAAATATGTAATAATATAGTTTTTATAAAAAAAAATATAAATAACATATATATATATATATATATATATATATATATATATATATATATATATATTTACATATTCTATAATATGTATAAATTTCGAAATTATTAAAAAAATTAAAAAAATATATAATTAAGGAGTGTTTGTGGGTCGGTTCAAAGAAAGAAAAAAAGAAAACAAAATCTGATTACAATTAGGATTCTAGGTAGTATAAATATAAGATCAATAAATCCCTAAATCACTTTTTCTATCCCCTTTGTTTGTTCGGTCGAAACCCTCAAGAAAATAATTTTTTTTTATCAAGAACTAAGGTGGTGATTCAAGTGTAATCAAGTAAAGGTTTAGGTATGTTTTCAATTAAGCTTGTATTTAATCTTTTTATAATTAGTAACTTTAATTGATGGAATAATTAGGGTTCATAACTTTTTTATAAATTAATGATATAAAACTATATGGGAGTGTTCGGGATTTGATATAGAGCATGTGGGTGGAAACGGTTTAAGTTAGATCGCGTTAAATTGAAAGTTAGGGTTTGGCAGAATTTTGGGTCGTGTTGATTGAACGATATCTCAATGATAAAAACAAGTTTTGGGATGAATCTTATGCCTAAATTGAAGTTTAGAGAGTCTAGTTTCCAAAAAGTCTAGCCCCGAAATGTTTTGAGGTCGGGAAGTTAGTCAAATAATTCTTGCAAGAAAAGTTGTCAAAACAGTAAATTCGAGTCAGATTTGGGTCTGATTTCGGGGAGTAAAACCTCTACTTAAAAGTTGAATTGAGGTTATCCAAAAATCAAAGGTCATATTTTATGTGTCTATTGACTCCAGCTCAAAGCACAGGCCTTAATTCATTTTCTAAGTATTTTTAGAAAAATCAAACTTTTTGGTGTGCGTTCAGATCTGAATTTGAGTACTTTGTGATGTTGAATTTTTATAAAATAGTTAGGCTTAATATTATTTTTCTAAAAAATCACAGTAGTTCATAACACATTGGGAAGGTAGGGAATGAAAGGTGAAAAGTCAATTTGGTAATTTAGTATTTTATTTATGGTCATAAAGTGACTACAAAATTCTTTCGAAAATCTAAAAAACAAGAATAAATGATTAAAGGTATTTAGAGTATAAATAAGATATGAGAAGTATGGTAAAGTGTTTATAATCATAATATAAACTTAGTAGTCCATCAATTAATTGTAACATCTTCTTGGGCATTTAGCCTAATCGCGTGTAACATGGGTTTTATTTGTGTTTAGTTAATTTCAAGGATATTGTGAAGTAGCCGTGCATCAGGTGAGTTTCATAGTCCTATTTTTTAGTTTTTCTTAGGATGGAAATGATGCAAAATATGTTTTGAAATATTTTATCGCTGTGATTATGTGTTTTAAATTATGTTTGGACATTATATGACTATTATATGACTATGTGATACGTGTATTATTTGGGATCAGAAGAGGTACGCCTACCTCATGCTTCGTGATTATTGGATCGGAGGGGCATGCCTACCCATATTGTGTTGGTTATTGGATCGGATGGGTACGCCTACCCAATGTGATATGCTGTGTGATACCTTCGTGGTGAGCTTGTTTGCTTTTAGTGCCAGCTATTCTAAGCCCGAAAGGGAAGTTATGTTTGTGGATTATATGATTTGATTTTGGTTGCATGCTAGCATAAGTTCATGATAGTTCATTATTGTCCTTTGTTTTGATAATCACAGTAAAAGCTAGTATTATTGCATGTCTAAAACTTATGACTCTCACCAACATTATTTTTGACGTTTTAAGCATCATTTTCAGGTGAGCATCATGAGGAAAATTAGATAGTGAGACCGTAGGATTGCATGCGAAGTTTCCCTAGTTTTCCTTTCATGTTTGTTTTGAATTGAATCTATGATTGTTTTAGGCTTTGGATTATTTTGTTATGTCTTTGTATTGGAGTGACTCTTTTACCTCAATACAAGACTCTTTTTTCGTGTGTTTGGTATTTTCATGACACTTTGTGTCCTTTTTGTTTTATTTCATGCATTTAGTTTTCTCTATTGTTGACACCATTGTGTTGTGGTGATACCTATAATGTTACGCCTCGTGTTTCCACCTTGGCGGGGTGTGACAGATTGGCATCAGAGCCAATGGTTATAGAGAAGTAGGTGGGTTGAACCTAGACTATAACCTAGAAGTCCTTCATATAGTTGCATATTAAGATCTATGTATTTAGCTATCTAGGCATTTTGTTTTCTTGCTTTTCTTTGAGTTTTATTTCGAATTACGGGCTACTCGATATCAGAAGATCCAGAAGAGGAGCCAATTAAGGAGGAGCCTCTCGAGGAACCGAAGGAGGAAGGGTAGTTAGAAGAGTGGGAAAAGAAGGCAGACTCAGATCTCCTGTCGGATGCTCATAGCAGGCCTAGACCCGCGGAGTCGGGTGACTTTTTCAAAAGTGAAGTCAAACCCAAGCGATGCCCAGCATAAGTTTATCCCGTCTTTTACCTTGACACGTTGCTATTAATGATTTCTTTCGGATATTACGTCTTTTGAGCACTTCGAGACCTTCGTTTTCTTTCTGTCGTTTTCGATTTTATCTTTATATAAATGAATATTGTTTTGATGGAGCATCATTTCTGTGTTATTTTGGAGTGGTTTAAGATGTGCAATGTGGTATATGTGTATATATGTGTGTTATCATTGAGATGTGTAGTCTTGGAAGAAGTTACACGTGTGAAAGGATGACTTTTTTTTATGGGTGACCAACATATTATAAAGGCATCACATTTACGTAGACTTGATGACCATGATTCATTTGATCGTCTCTTGTTTGCTTGTTAGTGGTAGTGGTAAGATGTTATTTATGTGCGGTTGTATTTTAATTGTTTTCATATTTGGTAAGTTTCCCTCCTATCTATCATTTGTGGATACCTCGGATACATGTTATTTGGTAAGTTTCCCTCCTATCTATCGTTTGCTTGGATATATATAACCCTCATTTTAGCATTCCTTGTTCAAACCATGTCGGTATGGATGAATTAACTTTTCTATACAGCTTTTCGATGTATATTGGTTGTTCGGATCTGTTTCTTTGGATATTGGTACGTTTAATTGGTTTTTTGTTGCCATTGATTACTCATAAGAGTATCAAAAATTTTCTTTTAGGCACTAATTGTTCCCTAAACTATTAGTGCAAGTTTCATTACTCTGATTCTTATATATATCTTTTGGTTTTCGTGACATGTTGCGGCATGTTAGTACCGACGTTTTTCAATGGTTGTTCTCTTGATCGTGAGTACAGATGAGTCTTTACGTTCTTCTTCTGGTTCGTAATGTCTTCGTATGAAATTTTCTTATGCATGTTCGTTTTACTGTTATTCTGACTATATGGTTCCTTGTACTTCCTTTCGCTTTCAAATAATAGAATTGTGTTAGATTCTTGATGGTATTTTACATTCTCTATTAGTATTACGATGTCATTTGTTTGAGTAATTTATTTATATTGATGTCGAGTTATGAAAATCCTTTTGAAGTATATCTTGATGGTGTTTGGGGGGAAACTATTCATTGAAATTGATTTTAATGGAATACGTTGTTGATAAGTAAGCAATTTATATGACTGTCTCTTTATTTTTATGAAAATTACGTTTACAATGATTTTTATGAAAACAATATGATATTGGTTGAGTGTCAAAACTATGTTTAAGATAATATTTATATTTTTATACGTTTGTTTTTGATAAATTTTATTTTATAAAAAGTATGTTTAAAATTATTTATAAGGGTAAAATGCGATACACCTTTTATATAACTATCTCTTGATTTTTTTATGAAACCCATGTTTAAAATGATTTTTTTTAGATTATATTTAACATGATTTTTTTATTTAAAATGATTTTATTTATTTATTCAAAATGACTGTCTTTATTGTTTCAAAATGAATTTTTATAAAAACAGAATTTTAGTTGGTTCTTTCGAGTAAAGTCGATTATTGGTATAAGAATTCTATCTTTCGTATTTATCAATCTTGATACGTATCATTATTCGATATGTGTTCCTTTTGTCTTGGTACGCTTTGTTGACTCTTTTGTTTGCGTTTCCTATCGGTATAGATATTCTATCCTTTCTTTTAAGGATTCTTATGTCATTTGATCCACATCTATTTGCATATGTGAAGTCCCTTATATGTTTCCTAGCCTTTGATTCACCCTATTCGATAAATTCGTAACCCTTAGAATTCATTGATATACGTTTTATTCGACCAAGTCACTCTCCGTGGGGAGCACCAATGTTGTTCAAAAAGAAGGATGGTTCATTTCAAATGTGCATAGACTATCGAGAGTTGCACAAACTGACCACCAAGAATCTCCCCAGGATCGATGACTTGTTCGACCAGTTACAAGTTTCGCGTTATTTCTCTAAGATAGATATTCGTTCCGGTTACCATCAGTTAAGAGTACATGGAGAAGATATTCCCAAGACGGCATTTAGGACGCGATATGGACACTTTAAGTTTACGGTTATGCCTTTTGGGTTAACCAATGCACCAGCGGTTTTCATAGACTTGATGGAACCGGTGTGGCAAGGCCGTATTTAGACAGTCTTTCATTGTGTTTATCGACTGATTATTCTTGATCTACTCGAAGTTAAAGAGGATACGAGGTTCATTGACAGTGTGTTGGAGTGCTGAGGAAGGAGATACGTTGTTTGCCTAGTTTTCCAAGTATGAATTCTAGCTACTAAGAAGTACATTTTCTCAGATACGGGGTTAACGACAATGATATTAACATGGACTCTAGTAAGATAGAAGCAATGAATAATTAAAAAGTACCTAAGATGCCATCCGAGATATAACCGTTTTTAGGATTGGCAGGTTACTATCGATGTTTCATCGCGAATTTTTCTAAGATTGCTAAACCCCTTGCTTTACCAACGCAAAAGAATCAGATGTATGAGTGGGGCAGGGAACAAGAACAAGCTTTTCAGACTTTGATGGACAATTTGTGTAATACACCAATATTGTCATTGCCTGATGGACCAGAAGACTTTGTAGTTTACTGTGACGCGTCAAATCAAGGATTAGGTTGTGTACTCATGCAAAGAGGCAAGTAAATCGCCTATTGTTAGGATTAAAAGCCTTCTTAATACTGCTAGTATTACTGCTGCTCATATCAAAGTTAATGCTGCTTAGTTGTGCTAGTACACAGTTAGTACTGCTAGTGTAAAGTTACTACTGCTAGTGCATATTAGTTCTGCTTAGAGACTTAGAAGAAAAACTGCTAAGTAGTTACTACTGCTAGTACAAATGTTATATATTTAGTACACAAGTTAATGAGCTGAAGGAGTTATAGCCTGCTTAGTGAAGAAGTTAGTACTTGCTGAGTTAGTTTGTAAGACTTATGTGATTTATATGAGTCTATTTATGTAAAAGAGATGTATTACTCTATTTGTTTAAAAGATTTGATATTCTTAGGAAAGTATTGTAAGCCGTTTAGGACTCCTTGGTGTATAAAAGGAGGTCCTATGGCATAGAGATTGAAGAACCGCGCCATACCAATACGAGTCAGTTTGATACGAGTCATTCATAGAATTATCATAGCTTCAAGGTCTTTGTAACCCTAATACTTTGAGAGTATTTGTATTATTAATAATATTGGAGCTTTTGTTTGTTGAATTATATATTCATATAATTACTATTTCATTAATAGTTCTTCTTAATATTAAAGATTAGATCATAATCTTTAATACATTCAAACAAAGTTTCTACTATAGTTATGTTAGATTTATCTAATATAACTAATCCTTATACAAGATTAAGGAATTCAATCTATTGAAGTGGGATCCAACAAGTGGTATTAGAGCTTGTTGCTTTAAGAAACTTTGCTAGAAGATATGGATCAAGATTCTGCACACATGGTTGCTACATCTAAAATTCCCATCATCAAACCTGGTGAGTTTGAGTGGATGGGGATTGAACAATACATCCAGATGATAGACGATGCACTGTGGGAAGTCAAAGAGAATGGTGCAACCTTGCTAAAAACAGTAGTTATGAAAGGTGTTGAAAAAGTAATGCCTATTACATCTGCTAAAGATAAGGCTCAAAGAAGATTAGAAGTGAAGGCTAGAAGTACTTTAATGATGGGCATTCCTAATGAAGATCAGTTAAAGTTTAACTCTATAAAGGATGCGAAGGTGTTGTTGGAAGCTATAGAAAAGAGATTTGGTGGGAATACAGCTACTAAGAAGACTCAAAGAAATCTCTTAAAGTAGCAATATGAAAACTTCACTGCTCCAAGCTCAGAGATGCTTGATCAAACCTTTGATAGGCTTCAAAATCTTGTGAGTTAGTTGGAGCTTTTAGATGAAAAGCTTTCACAAAAAGATGTTAATTAAAAGTTATTAAGAAGCTTGTCACTTGAGTGGAACACACATGCTATTGTGTGGAGGAATAAACCTGAGTTAGAAACATTAAGCATGGATGATCTCTATAAAAACCTCAAGGTGTATGAACCAGAAGTCAAAGGGATGTCTAGCTTAAGTTTAAGTACACAGAACATGGCTTTTGTGTCCTTTTCAAATAACAACACTAGCAGCTCTAATGAAGTAGTTAATGCTGCTTATGAAGTTACTATTGCTAGTACTCAAGTTAATGCTACTAACTCTACAAATATTGATTACTTGAGTTATGATGTTATTTGTTCATTCATTGCTAGTCAACCATATAGTCCCCAACTTGCACATGAGGACTTGCAACAAATCCATCCTGATGACATAGAAGAGATGGATTTAAGATGGCAAATGGCCATGTTAACTATGAGGGCTAGAAGGATTTTGAAGAATATAGGAAAGAAGCTTACTGTTAATGGCAATGAGACTATTGGTTTTGATAAGTCCAAAGTGGAGTGCTACAAATGCCACAAGAGGGGACATTTTGCTAGGGAGTGTAGAGCTCTAAGAAATCAAGACAACAAGATCAAGGAAAGCTCAAGAAGGAGTGTGCATGTGGAAACATCTACTTCTACAGCTTTGGTGTCATGTGATGGCCTTGGTGGATGACTGGAGTGATCAGGCAGAGGAAGGGCCTAATTATGCACTCATGGCTTACTAATCTTCAATTTCTGACTCAGAGGTATCCAATGATTCAAATTGTTCAAAATCTTGTATGGAAACTGTTAAATTACTTAAATCTCAAAATGATTAACTATTAAGAGATTTAGAGAAATCTAGTTTAATGGTTTTAGGTTGTAAAACAGGTTTAGAATCAGTGGAAGAAAAACTTGAATTTTATAAAAAGAATGAGTCTGATTATGTAGAAAAAATTAATGGCTTAAAATGGGATATTCAAGTAGGTGAAATAACTATTAGATAGCTTAGGAAGAAGCTTGAAAAAATTCAAAAAGAAAAAGATAGCATTCAATTTAATGTAGATAAATTTGAAAATGCATCTAAAAGTTTAAACAAGCTCATAGAGTGTTAGATTGTTGATAATTGCAAGAAAGGTTTAGGAAGAATGATGATGCCCCAATTATTGAAGAATGGGTGTCAGATGATGAGGAAGAAAATGTGTCTGAAACTAAAACTGAGAAGAAAATAGTTAAGCCTAGTATTGCTAAGATAGAGTTTGTCAAACCTAAGCAACGAGAGAAAACTACTAGGAAAACTATTAAACAAATTGAGAAACATAGGCAAAACACTCACAGTCCAAGAGGCAATCAAAGAAATTAGAACAATATGATGTCTCAAAAACTAGGAAGCAATTTTGAGATGTTTAATAATGCCTGTTATGTGTGTGGATGCTTTGATCATCTGCAAGTTGATTGCAATTACCATCAAAAACTGTTTCAGAATCAAAGGATGGTAAAACCTGTTTAGAACAATGCTCAAAGGGTGAATCATCAAAACTTTGTTAAAAAGACTCACCATTTTGCTAAAAAGAACTTAGTTCCAAGAGTAGTACTAATGAAATTTGGTTTAGTATCAGTTAATACTGCTAGATAATTTAATACTACTCACTCAAAAACAACAGTGAATATTGCTAGACCAATGTCATATCTTTCTAAAACAGTACATTCAACTGTTAAGAGGCCCATTCATAATAACACAGCATTCAAAAATAGTAATATTAATCAAAGGGTTAATACTGTTAGGGATAAAAAATTTAATACTGCTAGGCCAAAAGCAGTAGTTAATGTTGTTAAGAGACATAATTTTAATGATGTTAAGGCCTCAGCTTGTTGGGTTTAGAAACCAAAGACTAAAGTTTTAGACCATGTTTCTAAACATAAAAGTGCATCAATCACCCTAAATAAGTTTGATTATATTAATGCACAAGGCAGGTCCAAGTCAGTGATGGCTTGGGTCCCCAAAAGAAACTGATTTTCTTATCTAATATGCATGGCAATCCACAAATTGATTTATAGGATCAAGGAGTGATTGATAATGGATGCTCAATGCACATGATATGAAACATGTCCTATCTTATATACTATAAAGAGATAGATGGAGGATATGTTGCTTTTGAAGGAAACCCTAAAGGAGGGAAAATCACAGGAAAAGGTACCATTAAAACTGGTAATCTAGATTTTGAAAATGTGTATTTTGTAAGAG
>BQNB010084856.1:0-11534 GCA_026074375.1 Tanacetum coccineum
CTTAAATTTATTAAACAAACTGAGTTACAATGCTTATAAAATGAAATACAATTAATTAAAAGAAAATAAAATTAAAATAAGTTGTTCTACACTACTCTAAATTACCCTACTCCTAGATGATTCTCACTGTGTGATTGAACTTTGCTATTTATAGCCACGAGAAGATGATTTTAGAGCTTGGAGGAGTGTCCTTAATCCTTCATCTGAGCCCTTGATTCCTTCTCCACTCATCTTGAGCCCTTAGATCTTGAACACGTCCCATCAACCAATCATTAGACTTCGGATTGCCAGCGTGGCTCTATCATGGCAGACGTGTCAGGCCTTCTAGAAGGAGTATGAGGTGTGGGGTGAAAGGGATTTTACCCTGAACTTGTGTGTGACCTGTAAAAGAGAGGGATGGAAAAGTAGAAGATAAATAGTAAAACCTTTGACCCGTTTATATCTTTTGACCTGGGTCATGTTTTATAAAAGGATTTGCAATTAGGCTTTTAGTTAGTATTTGGGCCTAAAAGGGGAAAATGGGTTTATAATTTTTGGACATGGATTTAAGGTTTATTAGTATTAGGCTTTTTATAAGTCTAACCTTTAATGGACTGACCCGACCCATTAAATTGGGTACGGTTGGCTCATTAAGAATGTATATGCCTTCGGCTTTGGTTTTTCATGCTCTTTCCATTCCCGTGCTCGATTTTGTCCGTTTTGCTTCGTTTTTGTCCTTTTGTGCAATATCCGTTACCTGCAAGTAGGGGTGAGTAGAACAAACCGAAAAAACCAAAACCAAACCGAAAACCAAAAAAACCAAACCGAAAAAACCGACCGAAACTAGAAACCGATGGTTCAGTTTTTAATTTTTCAAAAACCAAAAAAATTCGGTTCGGTTTCGGGTTTTGGTTAAAAACCAAACCGAACCGAACCAAACCAAACCAGTTTTATAATAATATATAAATAATATAATGTAAATAAATAAACGATAACTAAAAATTTTGAATTTATATTTATTTTATGGATGAAATTATTATAATATATATTATCTTAATGTTTATATATATGTTTTGTCGTGTATGTGTGTTTACTTGAAAATATGTCGTTACAATGACAATGATCATACTATGTGTATTTTCACATGCATGTGTGTGTCTCTCATTTATATGTGTATAATTATAAAAAATTTGTGTAAACATTATTAGGCTCATATTGACAAAAAAAAAATTTTTAAAATAACCAATTTTTTACGTAAAAAAAGTTTATTAATATAAATTAGCAAAAACTAAATTTAAACGGTTTGAAACCGAAAAAACCGAAAAATCGAACCGCAAAAACTGGAAACCGAAAAAACCGAACCGCTAAAAACCGAGCGGTTTTGGTTTTTGGTTTTATAAAAACCGAATATTTCGGTTCGGTTCGGTTTCGGATTTAGCCAAAAACCGACCCAAATCGAACCGTGCACACCCATAATTTCTAGTATGTTCATGTAACACTATAAAAGCATATCAATAATAAAATACCTTGAAAGGGGTTTTCATTGTTCAACATGGTATCAGAGCGGGTCTGATCCTCCTCAGACCTAGGTGACTATGTTGAGCCGCCTCCCCTAAACCACCCCGTCAAACCATAATCCATCTCCTCAATCAAACACACAGCCTAAACCCACCGATCAAAATCGTCATTTTATATCTCCTGCCGTCACATTCTCCAAAATCAATTACCATTGCATGAATACCACCGTCCTATTATCATTGATTTTTTATAATTATTTTTTTCTTGTTATGACCCTATACTTCTGGTCTACGTTATTTGGATGTACCGGTGTTGACTTTCCTTAGAGGAGGTCTTGTTGGTGCATATGTTACTAAGGAAGGTATACTTCAAGATCAACAACGTTGTGGTAGCTGTGGTGTTTCGAAGATCTCATACTGATGGTGGATTTTATTATTATGTTTTTAAATTTAAAAAAAATAGTTGTTTATTGTTTGTTTGTTTATTTTTATTTGTGTTGGTGATTTGTGCTAGGTCACAGATCCACACAATCGTCTTTTTATTTTTATTTGTGTTGGTGATTTGTGCTAGGTCACAAATCCACACGATTGTTAGGATACTTTGGGTTATCCTTTATGTTTCGGGATACTTTGGGTTATCCTGTCTAAAAAAAAAATCTTTGTTTTATCTCTGTTTATCAGTTCGTTTGAAGATTTGTCTCCGCATGTTGGCGGATTTCTTCAACATCTAATTATGTTCGTGTGCGACGCATTGATTTTGTTGTTGCTTGAATATTAGTCCGAGCTTTCATCAACAAGTTATGCCTTTATTCCGCTTTTATTCCGTTAATGATATTTTTTCTTTTCTAGTTTACTTCTCCAGTCCGAGCTTTCGCGATTTCGCCGCTCGGACTGCGGGGGAGTATTAGTGGATAAAATGGCCCAAGCCCGGTTTGTGGGTTGGGTCCATTAAGGTTTTATGATATTAGTATGTTCATGTAACAATATAAAAGCATATCAATAATAAAATACCTTGAAGGGGGTTTTCATTGTTCAACAGTTAATTTTTATTGCTAACTGCTGCTATTTACCGCTACCGTTAATTTCAACAAACACTGTTTTATTTTCATCTCAAATGCAACAAGATCAAAGCTGGTGGGATGACGTTTTGTGGGAAAAAATAAATGATACTTGCACATGAGGTTTATGCAGTGTTCTAAAAGGCGCGTCTTTGCGGAGCCAATGCGTCGCTAAGACGTGAGGCGTAGCCTCCATGTTACGAAACGGACCAATGTGTCGACTCTAGGCGTGGCGAGAGATGAGGCGTGAAAAGGCGCGATATGACGCGCTAAGGCGTGAGGCGTGGCGAGCCTTTTAGATTCAACTCCGATAAAAAAAAAAATTCAAAATGAAGAATATTACATGTATAGATAGTTTCTTAACTTTATTCATATGTACAACGCTTTATGTAAACTCAATATATACGAAATATGATATAAATATATAAATATTTTCATATTTTGGGCCGCCTTAAGCCTTAAAAACGTAAAAGCTACGCCATAGCCGCAAAGGCGTGAGACTTGATCATGCCGCCACACCACGCCTCACGCTATTTATAACCGAGATCATTAGGTAAGGTGGTTGGGAGTTGGATTTCTTTAATTATATCGCCCCTACTTTGTTCTCTATATTTATTTATGTTTGATTAAAATAAAACGGTAAACGGCTGAGGTTTTATATTCAAGTGATACGGTGAAAATAAAATATTGACTCAAGTGTACGAATATTACCAAAGTATTTGTTGATAATCTTAATACGTATTAAACTCGAAAATACATGATATTAAATAGACCACAAATAAACCAAAGGATGTGTGTCCTGATGATACCACATGTTGTGTGAGAAGCTCCCCGACCAAATAGTTGCTGGTTCAAGTCCCGCTTAGGACATGTGAGGATAGATTTGTGGTATAAATATTGTGAGATAGTTAAAATTGCCGTTCTAAAAAAAAAATAGACCACAAATAAAGAGAGCCAAAAAGCTAAACGAGCCTAAGGCTTGAGTATTAAACTAACAGTCTCGTAATCGTTTCTATCTCTTTCAATGAGCACCCCCAATGCGTACCTAATAAGATTTGAACATTTGAATTTTTATGAGGATGTTAAATGTTTTATCATTACATCACTTGGTTATTTTATTTTTCTTAAAATGCTTAAATTAATAGTTCTTTTTTTTTTAAAGAAAGTTGTACCTCATGTACGAGTTGAGACTATGAGACTGAGACACATAAATGATATTTTAGGCCCTCATGTACGAAGCCTAGTAGCCAAGTTGTTACCTTTAAAAGTCAAGTAATCGGGTAGGTGGATGTGTTGTAAAATTGTTTATGGTGGTTTGAAGTCGGTGTTAATTTTATAACTTTAAATTTGTAGTTAATGTCTTTCTGGTTGATCTTATATTTTACGAGGCATGCAGAACCGTGCGTTGTACACGGCTTGTGTCAATTTTTTTTTCGCATGGAGTGCGTATATTGGTCGCTTGCATAGTGATTTTGTAAAAGGGTTGATGTCTTTGTTTGATAACAGTGGACTACTTTGTAAGCAACGTTTTCATTAGTACATTTGGTTTATTTTAAAACCAAACATGTCACCCCAATAATGCTTCAATCATGGTATTCATCTTTTCATAACGTTTTCCCAATTGTTAGTGTATCATTTTCTAGAATTAGGGACATACGTGTTTCAAACATAATTTATCAGAAATTCGTTGTTTAATTTACAGTCGTTTTCCGCTTCCATCATGTTTCAAGCTACTTATGTAAAAGAACACATTTCTAAAATCGCTTAAAAGTTGCAAAAATATTACCACAGAAAACGTGTTTCATTATGCATGACATACCGAAAGATATGTAACATGTCAATCCCAACGTACGTGAAACATCCAATGTTCTTAGACCAAAAAAGATAATGGGAAATAAAACCTAGCTATGTGGCTCGATCAAACCAAAATCTATAGAAGCAGAGAGCTGCAACCATAATCAAACAACCACTGAAATTAGTTTTGTTCCATTGTTCTTCACATTACACTTCTAGAGCGGTAACTGGTGCGGCATGAAGCAAAGGTGGTTGAAGAGCCTTCACCACGATGCTCACGTTTGTCCTACATTCGACCTTGTACTGTACGCACAAAGCTTCCAGAGCTGTTAGCTACAGAAATACAGCATCATAAATTTTCCAAGATATAGTTTGTTCATAAGAAAAAGTAAAAAATAAGGAAATGAAAATCATTGACTCTCACCCTTATTAGAAATTCCTTTGTACAGTTGGACTTTGTCTTTTAAGACATCTCGCCTTGTTCGTGTCAGTTTGTTGTTGGGATTAAATAGCAAGGTTTCCTCAAATATTCTAAGAGCAGATTTACATTTATATTTCTTCGCATACGCCTTCCCCAAGCTGTTCCAAGCCGTGACATACCATGGCTGAATTTTAGCAGCAGACTCAAGCGGAGATATTCCCTTGTCAATTTCATTATCGCAAACGCAATTCACACCTAAAGCATTGCATCCTTAAACCTAACTAACCGTCGATGCTGTTGTTGTCATTTTTTCTATAGTCACAAATTGAGTTTGCATATGACAATTGAGAGTATCCTTTTTTTTATTTTTAAGGTCTTGGATCGTGAACAAAATTTCTATAATAAAGTAGCAGGGCTAGTGGCAAGTTTTCCCAACCGATGATACAGTATTCTACAAACGACCCTGATAATAATCTCATCACTTTTGACTATAACTTATACATGGCATATAGCCGTAGCCTACAAAATGGTTAAAAAAATAGAGGTATCTGACCATTATTATCGATAGATCTAATGTGTACATTAACTTCGTCATAGAGCTTTTTTTCCCAAGCATGTAATGTTCGTATTGTCGATAAATGACTCCCTAATTCCATTTCCCCTGTCTCATAACAACAGTATATCAGTAACTAATAAAGTTAAGGGGACGTTTGGATCATCGATTTGGGTCATGCTAAAAAAACATAAACCTACACATATAGCGAGTTTCGAACCCTTTACCTCTTAGGCTATTTCGTAAGGTTAATTAAGTTTAAATACCTTCTGGTTAAAATTGACCATTTAGTTCAGTTTTTAGTTTGTACAGTTATGTTATCTGATTTTCTTGATTCATGGATGTGTTTGGTTTTCAGAGCTTATGGACTTATTTGATTTGGAAAAGCCCATAATAATTTCTAACAGGTTATGAGCTGAATAAGCCATGAGCTTGATATGATAAGCTCATGAGCTAGTAGTATACAAGGGAGTGCTTTAAATCTAAATAAGAACAAAAAATAAGTGAAACACAACAACAAACATTTAAAGGGTTGTTTGGCTGCTCATATTTTATGTAATAAAGTGACATTTAATGGGATGTTTGGTTGCACATTTTATGTAGTAAAGTGACATCTGAAGGGCTGTTTGGTTGCACAATTTTGTGCAGGAAAAAGTTCATAAAACATTGTTTAGTTGCTGAATTTTTCTGCAGGAAAAACACCTTTTTTGGTGCTGATTGTTTATGGTCAGATAAATCAGCTAATTCGTTGCTGAAATTTTATCAATGCAAATTGGTTATTTGGTTTTTGAATTTTAGCAGAAAAGTATGTTTAAAGGACTGTTTGGTACTTAGAAAAACTTATGCAGAAAATTGGCATTTGTTAGCCTTAAAATATGGTGACATATCGGAATTACATTAGTTTTCATTAGGCAAGAACTACAGGGACTATAACTGTTAAGATAGTATAGTGTCCCTTGTCTTGACCTATATATACCCCCTCCATACTTCCATGGAGGGGTGAGGATTCATTTGTAAAAAGATTGAGTGATTTCTTGTTTCTCACTCTAGACACACACCTCTTCCCATCTTTTTCCTTTCAACTCTAATAAAAAGGCTAAACAGTAGTTCAATCCTCCCCGACCACCGGATCTTTCTTGTGTACTAGGTGAATTCTTAATCTAACATTTGGGTATCAAGAGCTAACGGGGTGAGTATTTTAATTCCGAGTGTGTATGTGTTAGTGATTTCGATTTTATGAGCATATTGGTTCATTTAGTTACTTAGAGCTGTAAAAACTTTTCTTCGTGGTTCTTTCATGCGTTGCTAAGACAAACGCAAGGTCAAAAGAAGATAAAAACGTCCAAAGTACTTGTTTGGTTCGAACTAGTGAGGATCGAACGAGCAAGGATCGAACGAGCAAGGATCGAACGAGCAATGATCGAACGAGCAAGGATCGAACGAGCAAGGATCGAACGAGCAAGGATCGAACGAGCAAGGATCGAACGAGCAAGGATCGAACGAGCAAGGATCGAACGAGAAGAACCGAACAAGCGGACTCGAACGAGAAGAACCGAACGAGCGGTAACTTCGAACGGAGCGACTCGAACGAACGGTCACTGAACGAGCGAATCGAACGAGCGAACCAGAACGAGGTTGGAAGCCGAACGACATAAAATTTTTTGACCGAACGCAATTTTTTTAGAAAACTTGTGTTACGAAAAGGGTTTTTCAGTAAAACGAGCATAACATTTGATCCGTAACGTCCCCGGTTTTAGGCCCGTGACCTCTCAAATCGAAGAGAAAAACGAGACGGATCACGCTGTAACCACCCTTTAGCTGGTTAAGGATTTTTCGAAGGCCAAAAACATCGTTTTCTATGATTTATTGACATTTTTCAGTTTTTTTTGGAATTTTTCGCCGCTGATTCCGAATCAAATCACTCACGGTTTTCTATTGATTTTGTAAAATCCCGTTAATTCATTTATCGGTTTTAATCATAGACGTGTAAAATCCCGTGAATGTTAATTAATAACAACAACACAACAAACACGATACATAACACTACAAAAGATCCGAATAAGATTCACTACAACGACAAACGGCTAGAGATTCGGACTACGATGACAAGTAATCACGAAGTTGATTTGGTATCCCTCATTTGAGATTGAAGTTGGATTTCATGAAGGCGTCTACTTATTTCATCATCGAGACTTCCTTCTATTTTCTACCCCTTTTCCTTAAACCCAATCTATCGATTGATGACTTGCTTGAACGTACAACGGATTTGATTGAGACTTGAATTATCTAGTTCCAGCAGTCAGGGGTGGTTTCTTGTTGCAGACCTGGTTAACTATCACTTAATAGTAGTTACGTTTTAGTATCAGTGTCACCAACGCAAAGAACGATGTTGAGATAATTTCAAGTGGTGTTGACTCACATACTTTCGATGTGGGTAAGAGTAACTAAAGATTCTAATCTTGCACCGTTCTTCAATCAACAACAGTGCAAGATTAAGTAACAAATTTGGGGGATTCTACTTCATTTTCAAGTTTGGTATATCGGGTTTACTTCACCAAGTGATTACAACAATAGCCAACAGAATACGAGGTTGGAAAGTTCGCCAGAGAGTTTAAAGGTTGAGATGTAATCAGCACTTCTCACAGGTATTTTTGTGTTATTCCAAGACAACGATACTTCACAGTCTAAGCAAAATCTTCAAAGTTCTTCGATGACATTCATTCACAAGACCTTGATTATACCAAGTGATCTTGATTCTTGCTTCAACTCCTCTACGGTTTGTGAATTCAAGATGGTAATGATTCTTTTGTAAATCAAGATTTGTGCTTATGACAAGAACTTCTCGAGTATATGGACGTACACGACAAGATAGCTTCCGAGAGTTTTCGCAACCATCATGGGGAAATGTGTACACCAGACATAGTTGACTATGATGTTACCGTGTCAACTTCAAAGGGAAGTAGTTGTAGACTACTTTTACTTATAGGTTTGTGAAGTATTATGCAGAATTGAGAAGAATTGTTTGCTGATTTCTCGCAGTACCCCCGAACGAATTTCCACCAAGCCAATGGACCAGAGCATAGGTCGTTGGTGGGTTGGACATCTACAAAATTCCGTTGTGGCACGGTCAAAGACACGTATAATGATTGTTTCAAGCTACAACAAAGTTTCAGAATCTGCTTAAGAATTGATGTTGGTTGGGGGGAAGACTGATTCAGAAAACTTCGCCAAAAAGTATCAATAAGAAAGCTTTTCAAGACATGCTACATGAATTGGGGGAAGTTAATCCAACTCATGCATACTACAATGGTTCATGTATAAGTAAAGACACTGAAGATCCAAGCTGGAGTACAAGTTTCAAGACAAGAAGAGCTCAGAAGACATCTTCAGCTTTGGAAGCGCCTTTGGAAGAACAATATTATGTTGTATTTGTACAAGATAGAACATTGTAAGTAAAGTCCATATGTCCACATATTGGCGAGGAAGATTGTAGCCTTAAAATAAGAGAGTGAACATATCGGAATTAACATTAGTTTTCATTAGTGCAAGAACTACAGGGACTATAACCTGTTAAATAGTATAGTGTCCCCTTGTCTTGACCTATATATACCCCCTCCATACTTCCATAGAGGGGTGATGATTCATTTTGTAAAAGTGTGTGTGTATACTTGTTCTCTCTCTAGACACACACCTCTTCCCATCTTTTTCCTTTCTCACTAATATATGTGCTAAACATTTTGATCAATCCTCCCCGACCTCCGATCTTTCTTGTGTAGCTAGTGATTTCTTAGAAAACTGGCATTATTGGTGCTGAATTTTTATGCAGAAATTGTTTTTTTGGTTGCTGAATTTTGAGCAAGAAAGATACCTTCCAAGGGCAGTCCACATTAGCTTGGCTTTGTCAGGTTCGTACTTCCTGGCATTTAAAAAGCTGTATGATCATGTCAGAAGTTTAGTACAATGTTAACTAAAGCAAATATTAAGCAATAAGTGTCGTTACAAACTTCTACCATTAAATATCTATAAGATACCTAATTCGTTACTGAAACATTTTTGATTTCAATGCAAATCTTAAATCTTGGAACAAATGATAATGAATGAATATCAGTGGCAAAAATGGGTTGGTTGAGTAACGGGTCAAATTATATAATTTTTGGTACACGTCGAAACAGGTCGAGTCACTGAAACACTTTTCAGCCAAAATTTTTATAAACTTTACAATTGATTGGTGTGTCAAATATGATTATACAAACTGAAATATTGTAGCAATAATCTGATTTCTTGTAAATAAAATTATTAGAAAGGTTTCACAGATCGAAAGTTGATTCTAATCATCTAAGTTATATCAGCTATATACCTCTTTAACAGTAGTAAAAAGAACATAATAAGCATATAAGAACTTTAATAAGCAATCCTATATATACTCTAGAAGGAGGAGTTGTTAGATATCTATGAACAAACCCATATCACTTTGACCGAGCCGTATCTGAATTTGTCAAGGCTTTAGCTCCTTTAACATACGGATATTGGGTCCTGAAAGTCTCCTGCAACATATTAGCAGTATCAATAGCTGCCTTAACAGTAAAAGAGTAGTTGTTTATACCTGAAAATGTGAACTGTTGATGCAGCATCCAATCCGCCAAAACAAAGAAACCATAACTCTTTGAAACTCAGACATCGTAATAGATTCAAGAATCTCTTTAACCTCTCCTAAAAACATGACTTCCTTCCGAGTGTTAGTAATCGGCCAATATTTCAACAACCCCCTAATCACCATACTTGCTAACTTTGGATCCTTTTCTATAAACTGAGTAATACAATACGACAACTGATGGAAATAAACCCCTAGAGATTTAGGTTTGTGAAGCGGGATTAAAGCCCTCCCAAGAAAATCGTAATAAAATCGTAACAGGTTCTAATGAGACCCCATTGCAGAGCGTTTAACAGTTAATAAAATCGTAAGTCTGATGAGATCTAATGGAAGTGAACCTATTAATTTGGTAAATAAGATCACATCGGGTAGCAAAAAGAGGTCTCAAGCTGGCGAGGGTGAAGTGGATCAGTCCACTCTTCAGGGCAAGACACCCATAACTTTTGAGGACACATTGGATTGGGCTTTTGGATTCTGCACTGGACTGAAGAAGATTGACATGTGCAACAATTGTCTTTCAACCATGGCTTATGTGGAGTCAGTTGTGCTTCCTGCTTGTCAAGCTAAGTTACCCCCATAGGACTCTTGCTGAAAGTGTTGCTACCTGCGACCGTGATTTAGTTGATTTAATCACGGATTATGCATACCTCAAAGCTACATTAGGATATGTTAAGAGGGTTGCAATGAGAAAAACAATTTGAGAAAGAATTTGGAAGTTGCTGAGTCGGACAGGCTGAAGCTAGAAGCCCAGGTTTAATGTCCTGAAGTTGTGGCTGTTAAGATGCATGAGGATGAAGTTAATGTCCTGGAGGACCAAATTGTTAAGCTATAGACACAACTCAGGATGTCAAATGGTTTTGTTCCAGCTACGGATACAACTGGTTATCATGTGTAAGATCAGAAAACCAATACCAAAACATGAAGTACACGCTCACATACCTTTTTTGCTTGTATTTTTTCTCTGAGTGCCACCAACATCGCTGAAAACTGCATACAAAATTACAAATTTAACTATTTTTTGTGTTAAAAGTTACTTTTAAACTGTTATCAAATTCATACGCATCAACAGATGAAGCACCACTTACATTTTGAATATTTTTCATCATTCAACCATTTCATCAAACAGTTGGCGTGCATCGCCAAATTTGTAAAAATCAAAACTAATATTTCAAGAAAAAAACATAAGCAAGCACCGGGTATAGGGAACTTACTGGATCAGAGATGCGTCGATTCATTCCCACGATACAGTGAACGTCAGTACCACATTAAAAGGTGCAATAACCACACCTAAGGATCAATCAAATTAAGATAACCACATTGAGGAATGATGATAAGTACCACTTGAAGTGATAAAGTCATGACCCACATCATCTTTTGACTTATTTGGAGACTGCTCACTAATGATAGAAATTCCTATGATCACATAATGTACATAGTTGGTATTTGGTATTATTTATTGGCATATTAAATTGCAGAACTTAAAAAATGTTGCTTGTCTACATAAAAAAGGTAGTATTTTCTTCCTTGACAAAATGTTCATCACATAACCAAAAAGTACAAC
>BQNB010084856.1:12137-28635 GCA_026074375.1 Tanacetum coccineum
TTGGTTATGCTCTCATCTCGCCTATATGCGAGTCCTAAATTCAAGCTATTCGAGTAATGGGTTTTCTCCTGGTCACTATCATCGTCTGTTATGATGAAAGGTGGTATGTTAAATGTTATCCTTTCTTTATCTTTTTCATGTGATAAACATAATTAAACTTTCTATTTTGTGAAGCATCTCCTTTCTTTATCTTTTTCAAATGTCATCGTTCCTTCATCATTATTGTTGATGCATAATTTGGTCAGGCCGGTCCTGACGACTCTCCTGGTGCCGTTCGTTGTCTTCCTGAGCCTTGAATAGTGCTACACACAAAGAAGAACCAGTTAGAAGGGGGACCCGAGGCCGGAGCCCCGGGATCCACCCTCCGACGGTCAAGTCAGAATAATATAAGCATGTTATACAAAGAGGTGGTAGAGAATAACCTGTGTAGGTGTCTGTAGGTAGGATGATCATACCCTTGTATATATAGTGTATGGATTAGGGTTACGTAGGATGTGGGCCACCCTTTTATCGGGTTCGGCCCTTTGGGTCTGACCCATTCCAAACTATACGCCAACAAGTTGAATGTCAAACCCCGACCGATGAACCAGATACTCAATTTTAGACACTTTCTTCTTCAAGTTCTTCATTGTCTTCTTTATCTGTTTCCATGGCGTCATCGACACCCTCTTCAAACCCTTCTTCATCGCTAAAATCTTGGAAAATAATAGGCTTCGCTGGCCCTTCTTCTTCATCAACTCCATCAACAGTCTGGACAGAAGTACGAAAGAAATTGCATGAATGGCATGAAGAACTAAGATTGACTGTAGACAAATATTTATAAATTATGTTTTTCTTACCTTTGTCTAGGCTACTCAACAGTTGAACCACGGGATTGAAAGTAGAAAGTTGAAATACGAGATTCCACCCCTACATTGAATAAGTTCGTTTGACCATCTATCCTACTTGCCGATTTGCAACCTTGAAAGTAGAAAGTTGAAATACGAGATTCCACCCCTACATTGAATAAGTTCGTTTGACCATTTATCCTACTTGCCGATTTGCAACCTTATGGATTTAATAACAGTTGTATATATAACTACGGACATATAATTCACTCTGATATTTATTGTGCAGGAGCTCTCAAATTCACATGGTCACACAATTTAAGAAAACTAAGGAAATCTGCTACCCGCTTTAAAGTCATTATGATGCAGAAAGCTATTACAAAGTTACATCAAGACTTCATAGATACATGCTCTTCTAATGAGTACTTGCTTTGATATCTATGCTCTACAAGCCCCAAGGCATGAACGTATGTACTCACTTTAGAGCTGTAGGGATCTTACCTTTGTGTATAGAAGAATGTTTAGGCTCAGCTATCAAGTGTGTCCATACGTTCATGCCTTGAGCTTGTAGAGCATAGATATCGAAGCAAGTACTCATTAGATGAGCATGTATCTACTAAGTCTTGAAGTAACCTTGTAATAGCTTTCTGCAATGACTTTAAAGAGGGAAACAGATTTCTTTAGTTTTCATGAATCGAGTGGCCATGAGATTTAGAGAGATCTTACAAGAATTACATGTCCGTAGTTATATATCCAACTGTTATTAAATCCATAAGGCTGCAAATCGGCAAGTAGGATAGAAGGTCAAACGAACTTGTTCAATGTACATGTGGAATTGGTCATAGGTTGAAGAGGGAGGGCAGGATTAATTTCTAGGGCCCCAAATTTTGTGAAAGTTCATTTTGTAAAGACAGTAATATGCCATCCATTTCTAAGTTAAATACAGAAATTCACGTCATCCATATATGGGTTATTGCATGTGCAAATTAAAAACAGAAATCCTATAACACATTTTATCCTCAAATTCAGGATTTGATTTTTCTCTCTTCGTGAATTAACTTTTATAATTGAGGTTTCTACTCACTAGTTAAGAAAATAGATGACATTTTATCCTCAATTCACAAAATTTCGGCAACGAAATACACTCCAAGTTCGGACGTGAGCCATAAAAAAAACACATGCTATTTTCGAGCAATTTATCTGTGTTGAGAATATCAAATTGTTAACCACAAAATGAAGAATCATACAACTCATGGTGTATCACTTGATGCTCTAAACACACATAATTTGGTCAATAATATTTGTGGTCAATGTCTTTAAAAAACGATCTAAGTAAGGAAATATGACGAACCAAAAGCTTTGTCTATCATAGTAGAGAATAAAGGTCTTCTTTGTTCTAATAAATCCGGAGCATTGTTTTTTTTTCAAATTGCCTTCGAAACTTGCGTCATCTACTACCATTTATTGAATCCATTGAATTGGCACACTTCTAGTGACAGCAAACGCGAGAAACTTCAATAAAAATTAAAGGTTCAAACTGACATAAAACGATTACTTTTCAAATACATTACAACTACAATTTTTACTACCAATCCTTGCTAACAGTAGGATTTTGGAGGTAAACACTTAAATCAATAAATAAGAGACACATGGAAATAAACCACGACTTATATCCGGCATGACCCATGTTCGCATATGATCATGGTATGCACATTTTCCATAAAATTTCAAGACAATAATACACCGGATAACAAAGCTGGAATAATATTGAAAGGAGCTTAACCATGCCTATATCAATTTCCCAACGCGTTGTATCCACATAATGTTCGGGTGAAGAAAGCTTTACAGCTGCTACAACATGCAATATGAAAGTTTATAAGCTCTTGTGGCCTTTCCGTAGCAGCAGCCTTTTGTACCTAAATTCTTTGTTTCGAGGACGCCATAACAAACATGCACACCACCAAAGACATTGTTCATTTTATATTCAGAATGTGCATATAATCTAAAACAGATGTATTAAGATTGGAATAAGGGGGATTGAAGAAATTGATACAAAGGTTTTTTGGTAACAAAGGCTAATTGGTTAACACAGAGAAGCCTAAATATTGGCTGACCAAAACGATAGCAATTGCTGCCATCTAATTTTTATGCAGCTGGAATTATGATTCACTGAATAACCAAATCATCACAGCCCAAGAAGAACCATCCAAGCCGGATCCACACATCATTACAAAATCACATAAACCTTAAACAACACAGTTTTCGAAAGACAACACATGCACATTTTGTATTCTATATGTTTTGTCGATAACCCAAGACTCACTTCACCTGGTCGTACAAATACATGAGACCATCATTAACAAACGTTAAAAGCATAACTAGATCAAGTAAAAAAAGGCAAACCACAACATGCAACAACCGCATCCAAATTAAATATATAAAAACCTTAAAAACACACAACATGCAACAACTTTACCTAAACAATCAACACTCAACAGATATCTTAACACCTCTGACCACAATTTCGGCATAATCGATAGCTATTAGGAAACGTCAATCATAGTAACATGCTCTACATATCATACCGACCAAAACCCCCCAAAACAATTCCAAGTTTAAACATTTAAATTTAAAACCCCTAATTTTTAATGTCATGAGTGACGAATGTAATAAAGAAACGAAATCTAATAGTTTATGTGTGTATGTGTCGATCTTTCATTTTACACGTGCGTGTTATTTTTTTTATGTGTGTGTGTGTCCGGCTCTTATTTGCTCGCCTCTATATATTCTCTTTTCAAGCATGCAAAACGACGTCGTTTAGTTTAGTAATATTTTAAACAACATCGACCAATCTTAAACGAACGTGTTTCACCTCTAAACTATGTCATTTTCATCCATCTACAATCTTGCCCGGCCCGGCCCAAGCAATAAACATCATCGTTTTGGAACCCTAAAATGCGATCATTGTTTTGTTATTGTATAAAAAGGTAATTAGTTTGCCATATTATATTAGTTTACTTAAATTTGTATCTCTGATTGTAAAGAGCTATTATGATATTATGATAGAGCTTAATACACTAGCCATATTTGTTTATCTGATTTATAACTATCTTCAAGCAAATAGTTTACTTAATAGTGCTCTGTCCTAAACTAGTAGTTCATGTTTTTATTTAGAGATATTTTAATTTAGTTATTCACTGCTAAAAATAGATAAATAAATTTGATTAATTCTAATATATTACTTTTTATTGAAATTGTTATTACACATTTAAAGAAGATATTAATTAATTAGTTATGGGTAAAATTAGTATTATGAAGAAACTAAAAAAACAATAAAATTATATTTTTCTTAAATTTCATAATTTCGTTGCTAATACATCTTTTCAAGTTAAGGGGGGAAAAAGTAACTAAATAAAACTAGTCTAACAATTTAGAAAGTTCTTCATTTTCTTCTTCATCTATTTCCATGACGTCATTGCCACCCTCTTCAGACCCTTCTTCATCGCTAAAATCTTGGAAAATAATAGGCTCCACTCGCCCTTCTTCTTCATCAACTTCATCAACAGTCTGGACGAAAGAAATTGCATGAATGGCGTGAAGAAATGAATATTGACTTGTTGACGAATATTAATAAATTCAGTTTTGCTTGACTTTGTGTATAGAACGTGTTAGTGCAAATATTACGATATTTAATCTATACATTCTCTTTGTGTTTTGGTGATGATAAACATATAACTTATAACACATAAAGTAAAATGCTCAAGTTACTTATGATCACAAATCATCGATGCATTCATACGTCAACATCTCTCGACGTCTCAAGTCTGCTTCAACAACAAATATAAGTTTGCACCCGACGTAAATCACTAAAGGTATGAATAAACAAACTTTAAATTTGTTGCATGATCAAAGAAATAATTTGTCATAAACTTTACATTTTTATAAATGTAACAAAATATTTTTGTAATTATAAAAATGTTTTAATTCAAATATATATTTGAAATTCAATTTCCCCCCCTAAAATCAGAAAAACCTACCCAAGAAAATATCTTCTCACAAAAGGACAAAATCAGGAGCGTCTTAAAAGTGGGCGACCCCCTGATTTATATGAGCGGCCCCCTGATTGATAAGGGGGCCGGAAAATAATTAAGAGGGCCGGCCATGCATTTTGCTCCGAAACTGTGCCTATAAATAGTGACGGTTACCACATATTTAACACAATTTTTCTCAGATCTAAACACTTCTTTCAAATTTTTTTCTTTGATCACGTAACATTTTATAAGTTTGTTTAAATGTGATGCAATCAACAATCCATTCAAGAGAAAGAAGAAGAACTCTCGTTATCGTCAAGATACGAAGTTATGTAGTTTAGTTAGTACATCTGTGATATGTGTTATATTCACGATGTATTGATCGAGTCAATGTCTTTCAAATTTATGTAATAGTTAGATCAGGTTAATCGTGTATGTATTTAGATGAGTAAATACTTGTGAGAACGGTTAATATTTTAGACCTCAAAATACAAGCGTGAGTGGTAGATCGGTTCTAGCTAAGATTAGAACTCGATATTTAGCTTAGTGTCGAAAAAGAATGTAAGCGACGTGGTTTATGTGTTTATGCCTTAAAACACAAGGTTTGTTATGTTGGGCCACAAAACATAACGGGGTTCAGTTGTACCCGAAGAAGAACTCGACATCTAGCTTAGTGTCGGAAAATTATGTAAGCGACGTTGTAAGGTTTTCTCGGCCAATAAGGGAGCTTGTTGACTAGTGAAATAACTCTCGAGTTGGGTACTCGAGGAGTGGAGTAGGGCGAAGAGAAGCTTCATGACAGAACCACTATAACTTACCTTGTTCGATTTACACTTTCTTTTACCTTTCTCTTTACATCTTTATTTACCTTATCGTCTTACATTTATATTTGCATTATATCTATATATGTGTGAATTGTTGCGTATATTGTTTGGATGATAATTGTGTCATAGATAGAAGTTGATATTGTGATTGTGTTTATATTGCTATGACATGCTCTACTGGATATAGATGTATTCTTCACAGTTCTCATATTGTGTCTAACTTGATCGGCAATTTGATACAAAACATTTTAAGTTTTTAAATAGAAACGTATTCCCCCTCCCCCCCCCCCCCCTCTCTACGGGAAGCAAACAACCATGTTTTTGTTCTCTAATACTTCACTTAAAAAACATGGTTGTAATAGCTTTGTGACTTTAAAGTGGAAGCAAATTTTTGAGTTTTCTTGAATTGAGTGACCATGAGATTTAGAGAGCTCCTGCAAAATAGATATCAGAGTCAATTACATGTCCATATTTATATATCCAACTGTTATTAAATCCATAAGGTTGCAAATCGGAAAATAGGATAGAATGTCAAACGAACTTGTTTAATGTACGTGTGGAATTGGTTTTATAGGTTGAAGAGGGAGGGCAGGATTAATTTCTAGGGCCCCAATTTTGTGAAAGTTCATTTTGTAAAGACAGTAATATTCCATCCATTTCTAAGTTAAATACAGAAATTCACGCCAACCATATATGAGTTATTGCAAGTGCAAATTAAATTCAGGATTTGATTTTTCTCTCTTTGTGACTTTTATCCTTTGTTTCGTATATTAGGCTTTTCACTATGGGTCGGTCGACCGACTCGGTCGCCGTCGATCAGAGTCGGTCGCCACCATAGTGGCGAGTCGGTCGGGTAGTCGGTCGCCAGAGACCGAATGACATAAAGATCGCTGGCACGACCGTTGTCGTTGGAAGAAAAGTTACAAAAAAATCTGCCATTTTTGTTTCTATATAAAAAATTGTTTTAATTTTTAAAATTTAAATAATTTAACATTATAAATAGCCACTCATTTCACCATTTTTATCACACATTCAAACAACAATTCAAAAACTTCTCTCAATTCAAAAACTCACCATGTTTAACACAGTATACAAACGCGGACACACAAAAACAATTAAATTTGTTTTTTTATTATAAGTATTTATTTTCAAAAGAAAAAAATAAATATTATACAATATAATATATATAATATATAAATTAAATAAATTATTCATCATTTTTAATTAAAAGCGTTTTTGAAAACGCGACTATTCGAGTTGAAATCCATTTTTTTTATTTCGGACGGAGCGAAACCGGTTCATAAAATGAATAACGGATATTTTATTAGATGTTATAAAATATTTATGAAATATTATCATGCGAATACTCATTTTTATCGGAAAAATGATTTGAAAAACAATGGCGCAAGTTTCGTGCGTTGAATCATTCGTTAAGCCGCTCAAATGAGTCCCGAACCGTTTTTATCAAAACTATAATAAAAATGTTACACTTTTAACCCCCCAACTATTCAAACTTGTCATTTTAAATTGATATATATATATAATATCTCTTTCATTTCTTTCATTTCCATCTTTATATACACACACTCATCACTAACCTCTCCTCTCTCCCTCCCATGTCCGGCAGCCGGCGGCCACCACCACCGCCGGAAAACTTTTCCGGCGGGCTTTTCCGGCGAAGACCAAAAAGGCTCCTCGTGACCGGATCTATTCGATCCCCACTACCACTCTCCACCACGCGCCTAAAATCACCACCAACCACTCCCACCGCCGCTACCACCACTGTCGTCAAATAGCCGGGGACAACCCCGGGGTGTGTCGGGTTGTGGTTTCCAGCCGAAAGCAACAGTAAGGGTGCGGTTGGTTTTATTCTCAGCCGGGGTGTGTTTGTTCGGCTATATAAGCCCCGACAAAGGTGCGTTCGGTTTGTGTTTATCACCGACGAAGGGTGTTGGGTTGGGTGGTCAGCCGCCAAGGGTGCGGTTGGCTGTTATAAACAGCTAGGGGTGTTCGTTTGGGGTGGCAGCCACCACCGTAGGGTGCGTGTGGTTTGTGTTATAACACCACAAAAGGGCGTTGGGTTTGGTTCGGGTTAAGGTTATAACAACCAAGGGGTGTCGGGTTTGGCTGTCAAAACAGCGAGCCGAGTTGGGTCATCGGGTTGGCTGTGGGACAGCCGGGGGAAGGGTTGTTTCGGGTTGTTAATATCACTAGGGTGCGGTTGGTATTGTCACAGCGGGTGGGTTTGGACATAACCACCATGGGTGCGTTTGGTAAATTGTAACAGCCACGAGGGTGGTTTGGTTCGGGTAGCAGTTGCCGCCGTTATAGGGTGCGTTTGATTGGTTTGGCAGCCAACGCAGCGGATGCGTTTGGCTGTCCGGGTCAGCCGAGGGTGTGGGGCGTTTGGTTTAGTTTATAGATACGAAGGGTGCGCGCGGTTTGTTAGCAACAAACGGTGTGGTTGGTTGGCTGCCACCACAGCCGGGTTGTTGGGTTTGGCTCGGGACAGCCGGGGCAAGGGTTGTCGGGTCGGGTTAAGGGTTAACAACCACTAGGGCACGTTTGTTTGGTAGGCTGCCAAACAGCCGGGGGGGACGAGGGATGCTTGTGTTGGCTGTCGAAACAGCCGGGGTATCGGGTTAGGCTTAGGGACAGCCGGGTATAGCCATAAGGAGTGCGTTTGGTTTGTTGAGTTACGCACAAGGGTGCGTTTGGCTTAACAGCCACGCACAAGGGTGCGTTTGGCTGTTCATAACAGCCGTAGGGTGCGTTTGAGTATGGTGACACCGAAAAATGGTGCGTTTAGTTTAAAAGTATTAAATTATTTCATTATATTATAATTTGATTATATGTTATAAAATCCGGTATAACTTGCGCGGCTAAGTAAAACACGAATAAAATTTAATACGGAATTTATATAAGTTAAAAGAGATATTAGATATATCTGAGACGAGAGTTGGACCAAAAATGGACCTTGACACCTTTTATACCGAATAATAAAAAAATAAAAAAATTGAAACATAAGATTCGGGAATCGAGATGTTGATAAATTATATTTTGATTTACAAAATATAACAAATTATAATTATACGGATGTTTTGATATAAAACGGGACTTTTAAGTTCAAATAACGAAGAAACTGGAACGAAATCGGAATATACACTTTAATAAGAAATAAGTTATTTTTAATATATTAAATCTGACATATCTATTAATTAAACGATTCGAGCACTTTCGAGTCCGTTTCAGCCTTCCGGCGAAACACGAAAGTTGTTCGTAATGACATTTTACTTTGCCGCGAGGATTATCAGTTTTAAAACTTGAGATATAGCGGGTCGAAACTAAAGGTCAACGTAAAAGTCAACAGATATTTTTAATTAATATGAATACATTATGAGTACGATTTTGAATGATAAAATAAAGTCGATTAATATATTATTTCAATTAATAGTTTTAATATCATTATTCGGTTCTAAAAACGGAAGGTCTAAAAATAGTAACTTTCTTTAAATATTAGAGATAAGTTATATTGGACGGAAAATAGTATATATACATAAAATATACTAAGGGTTAAGGTTTAAAGACGCGCAAGTGGATTTCTCATCACATGTATATATGACTGCATACATATAAAAATATGTATGATTTCGTCGTTACGATGTACGCATCGTTGATCGTATTTAGTACGTGTATTATAATCGAACGACATAATTATAGGTCGTGGTCGAGATCGTTGCAGATTCAGTTGTGATTTAATTGGATTAATTGATCGTGGTCTTTAATCAATGTGAGTTCATAGCCTCGCTTTTCAATCTTTTGAATGTTTTATAACCCGCGAGGGGGATACATGCTTGTCTACAAATTCTTATACTTACTCGGTTATCTTATAACAATGTGATTGTTTTAAGGGATTTTGATCAAGGTGAGTTTATAGCCCCATGTTTTACTGGTTTTACATATATTTTTGGGGTGAGAACATGCTTGTTTACAAATGCATTTACATGATTGATTACAAATTGGTTTTTGGAGGGGACACCGGTAACGGGAGTATACATATACGCATTATTTGTATCCCTGCCCAAATTAGGGTACATACAAGTCTACGTCACAGCGTCATGAACTGTAAATCACTTGGAGGGTGAGCGCGAATGTTATGAAATAGATCTATTCGGATGTGGATCCCTGTTCGGGTGATTAGCGATCACTTGGTAAACGAACATTATAGATCTATTCGGGATTGACAACCCCCGTTCGGGTGATTAACTACCACCAGGTAAACGAACGTTATAACATGTCGGATCATTGTTGGGGATTACAGGGCCCCCCGACACATACATACTTGGAACATTTTGGTGACATTACATTTGTCATGCATTCTTTATAAAATCTTTGGGATAAGATTTGGTACTTATGGTGATATAAAATGTGTTATGCATTCTTTATAAAATATTTCTTTTGGGGGGATTTTTACATGGTACTGTGATGATACAGTGGATTACATTTATATTTAAACTAATCTATGAACTCACCAACTTTAATGTTGACACTTTTAAGCATGTTTTTCTCAGGTGAATTAGATGCTTGGACTATTTGATGTGCATTGGAGTCTTTACATTCAAGCTTTTCATTGTGATGCAAATTATAGGACAAATGTATTATTAAATTCAGATTTTTATTAAATCAACAAATGTTATTATTCAAACGACACCTAGAGGTCGTTCTCTTGTATCTATTGCTGTGTATTACGAAGTAACACCCCATTTGGTATTCCGCTGCGTTGTATGTGATTTTTGGGGGTGTTACATTACAATAAGCTACAATAAGCTCGAGTATAGCTTATTTCTGTGCTTATATTGTTTTTTATTGAATAGAAGCTCATATTTCCTGATATAATAAGCTTCCAAATAGCGTATTAGAATTCATTTGAGCTTCTATTGTCTAGACAAGTTTTCGTTGCTTATTTGCTTATTTGTTTTACGATTTGAATAAGTTTAAATGCTTACAGCTTATTAGATTCTTGTTTACTGTTTTCGTTTGATTATAAGTGGTTAGAAGCTTATTTGGCTAAGTTTCGCATAGCTTATTAACATTTAGATTCGATTTATGAAAAAGGTGTTTAGTGTTTTAGCTTATTTTCATGATTTCTTGTTTTAGTGCTTATGTGGTTTTTAGAAGAGCTTTTCTCGTTAGATTAATGCTTCTGGCTTATTGAGATTACTTATTTGCAAGAGCCTATTATATAATAGCTTCATTTTGATTTGTTTTGAGCTTATTCGTTTTCTTTAATTTGTTTGGTTCTCGTTGGGGTTAGTTATCTTAGTGGTTTTCTCATATCGATTAATAAACTTTAAGTTCATATTCTAGTAGCTTATTTTGTATGAGTGATTGGCTTATTCTAAAAAAAGAAAAACTAAAGCTTATTTGTGCTTTTTGTTGTAACTGGACCTTCGATCACAATTAGGCCTCGTTTTTGGTCTATGTTACTTCCTGTTGGGCCGCATCTTATCATTTGGGCCTTCGTGGGTTTATTGTCTGCTGGTCTGCGTTTGGTTTGTTGAAATTTATTTTGGTTTTTGTTAACTGTTGGGCCTTTTGGTATGAAGAGTTATTTAGTGGGCCAAACAGTGGATTGCAATTTGTGTTAACTGAATTAGTTTAACAGTTTTGTTTATAAATTGTAACTTTTGGTACCGGTCAACTCATGAGGCGCGGAGCGTAAGGGTTTATTTAGCTAGACCGAATTTGATTATTTGCTTTAGCTAAATAAATCGGGTGGTATTCGTTTATTTGCGGGTCCTCAATTCGGTTTAATTTTCTATCCTTTTTCAATTAATTAGTGTAGCTTAGATTAAAAATGTTTTGCTTTGTTTACTTGATCATTATGAGTAGCGAGTAGTTTAATTTGTGTTTGTTAAGTTATTAGTGATTTGGAATTTAAGTGCGGTTTTAAAAAGGTTAAAAAATTAATAGTCATTAGAATTTTCCAATTACATACCGTCATTTACTTTTAATGCAATTTAAATACTTGTCATTTATTTTAAAAAGCATTTTACTTTACTTGTCATTTAATTTCTTGAAACTTGTTTTCTAAGGATTTTAATTCGTTAAACCTAAGCCCGCACTTAAGGAACATTTCACGTCACTTAGCAAGCATATTTGTCATTTATATCTTTTAGATCAATTTTAGTTTAATCTTTTAGTTTTTAATCTTAGAATTAATATTAGTTTAATTTTTAGTATAAAAATAGTTTAAAACCAAAACCAAAAACTTTTTTTGCACAATCAATCTCGATTTACAACTGAAACGTTAAGATTTTCATTACCTCTCGTGAGGGAAAACGATACTACTTTCATCGTGTTGGTTTCTTTTTATTCTTTCTAAGAATAATTGTTGATTATTAGCTATGCGTATACGTATATATATTTTATAAATATATATATATTATATATCTGTGGTTATTGGTTTAAAGCAGCGGTGTTGTAACAACGACTAACATCAAAATGGCGCCGTTTGCCGGGGTAGGATTGTTCTACGCTCCTCTCGGTGTCAAGCCGTTTGAAAATTTGTGTTTTGAAGTTCTTCCTAAGTGAAGTTATTTTGTTTATTATTTTTCATAAAAAAAATTACAAAAAGATTTTTCTTTATTTTATTTAGTTACTATATATAAAAATAAAAAAATAGCAAAAAAAAAAAAATTAAAAATTTTAAAAAATTGTCTTTAAAAAGATTTATTAAAAATTCACCAAGTTGGTACAAAGAACCACCAACAATTAATACTTTCAATTGAAGTATCTATATCAATAAAGTTCCCGAACCAAAGAATCAAAAAACTTACTTTTGTGTCTCTTCGCGAGGTAAGGCTCACCTCTTAAGTTAAACAATTCCTTTGTTACATTTTTCTTTGAGGAGTTACGAGTAAGCGAGCTAATTATTGGGTTTAAGTGTCTTAATCTCTTTGCTCCGTTTATTTAAATTATATTGTGAAATACATGTTATAAAGCTAAAAAAAATTTGGGATAAATTTTCTTTTTTACATTTTAGTTCTTGCTGCACTAGTTTCAATCTCGTAATTCTAACCGTCACAACACAAGTCAACCCAACTTTTGTTGAACCATTTCTTAATCTTGTTTGAACCTATTGAAAATCAAGCCCCTCCCGTAGATATGAGATCGTACTCGTTATATGGCTCAATTGTGCGAAGTATCCTTTAACCGTGGGTTACGAGGATGCCATTCGTGGTGCCCGAGATTACCGTGGGACAACTTTGAGCTTAGCCGGTTTGCTACCCTCGTTCTAAACAAATCAATTCTCAGTTCTCGACATGAATAAAATAAGACCCTTTTGTTCTATCCGTTATTTCAACAAGATCACTTCTCTACGATGAAGTTCTCTGATCGTCAGAGTTGGTCGGTAAAGCTTTGCTTTTCCATTTTCTCTCGGAGGGTGCAGCCCGGATTTAGGCTGAAAAAGAACCACCTCCCGAATCGATCTAACATGGGATGATCTTGTTTCGAAATTCTATTCAACAAATTCTACCTCCCTCTAAAAAAACAAATCTTCGAAATGAAATCACGAGATTTCAACAAAGATTTGATGAAACTTTCTACGAGGCATGGGACCGATTCAATGATCTTCTTCGTGCATGCCCACATCATGGATTTTCAGAGTTACATCAACTCGATACTTTCTATAATGCTTTGAACTCTAATGATCAATATTTGTTGAATTCCGCCGCAGGTGGTAACTTTTTGGATAAAATGCCTCGTGATTGCCTAAGAATCATTGAAAGAAAATCTAAAGTTCGTAATTCACGTAACAAACCGGTTGTTGCAAAAGTGAGTTCGAGCTCTTCTACCCCTGGTATCTCTCCCGATGTTGCTGAACTAAAAGACATGGTGAAAGCCTTACTTCTCGATAAGAAATCCCAAGCTCCCGCTCCCGTGAAAGCGATCGAGGAAAGTTGTGTAACTTGTGGTGGTGCTCATGCTTACCGAAATTGTCCCGCCACCGATGGCAACGTTTATCGTGACAATATTCAAGAATATGTTTCCCAAGCCGCTGCAGCTAATTTCAATCAAGGAAATACCGTTTACCGAGCTCCGATTGCTAATCAAATTCGACCTCCCGGTTTTCCTCCCGTTCAACAAAACCAAGGAAATAACCAAAACCGTTACAACCAAAACCGGGGAAATAATTACAACCAAGCTTCCACCTACCAACCCCCGGTTAATCAAGGCCAAATTTACCGACCTCCGATTAATCAACCCCCTGTTCACCAAGCTCAACCTTACCAAGCTCCGGCTTCGCAAACACAAGGTGTGTCGAAGGATGATTTTCAAAACTACATCAAAGCTAATGATGCGGTTATGAGAAATATGCAAAACCAAACCCAAAACATGCAAAATCAAATGACCAATTTGACCGATTTGCTTACCAAGTTCATGAATTCCAATACCGCCTCTACTTCGGGCTCGGGTTCTCTTCCAAGCAACACCGTTGCTAACCCAAAAAGTGATTTGAAAGCAATCACTACCCGAAGTGGCATTTCTTATCAAGGACCCACGATTCCTACTACTTCTTCTTCTCCTCCTAAGGTAGTGGAACGTGAAACCGAGGTGACAAAGGATACGGTGCCTCCTACTAATGACGGAAGTACCAAAGACGTCCAACCTCCGGTTGTCCAAGTTCAACCTCAAGTACCAAATTCTGAGCCCGCTGTTGCTCCCGTTAGTGCTCCGATGCCTCACTTGAAACCATCAATTCCGTATCCTTTGAGACGTAATGATTAGAGGCGCCGTGAAAAGGCTAACGACCAAATTGAGAAATTCTACGAAATCTTTAAAGATTTGAGTTTTGAAATTAGCCTCACGGATGCTTTGATTCTTATGCCAAAATTTGCCTCGACTCCTAAAGCGTTAATCGAAAACAAAGAAAAATAAAGTGAAATGGCTAGAACTCCTTTGAATGAGCATTTATCAGCAGTTATCCTCAACAAGTTACCCGAAAAACTTGGAGACCCCTGCAAATTTCTCATACCGTGTGATTTTCCCGGAATGGATGAGTGCTTAGCCTTGGCCGATCTTGGCGCTAGCATAAATCTTATGCCATTATCCGTGTGGGAAAAACTTTCTCTTCCGGAGCTCACTCCTACTTGTATGACTCTTGAACTTGCAGACCGTTCGATTACCCAACCGATCGGTATCGCCGAAGATGTCTACGTAAAAGTAAGAAAGTTCAAATTCAAGGCCGACTTTGTAGTCGTAGACTTTGATACCGATCTCCGAGTTCCCCTAATTCTCGGGAGATCCTTCTTAAAGACCGGACGTGCTTTGATTGATGTGTACAAAGGTGAATTAACCCTTCGTGTTGAAAAAGAAGCCATCACATTCAATCTTGATCAAACTTCGAGACACTCCTCTAATTACAATGATAATTCGGTTAACCGAATCGATGTTATTAAAATGGCTTGTGAGGAGTATTCTCAGGAAGTCCTCGGTTTCTCCAATGTGATCGCGAGTGGCAATCCCACTCCTTATTATGACCCGATCATTTCTACCTCCTCTTCGACTCTCACTCCCTTCGAGGATAGTGATTTTCTTCTTCTTGAGGAAGTCGATGCTTTCCTCGCTCTTGAAGATGATCCAACTTCACCGGAAGTTGATGACTCATACTATGACTTGGAAGGAGATATTCTTCTTCTTGAAGCAATTCTTAATAGTGATCCCTTACCACCCCCTCCCAACCAAGGAAATTATTTGCCTGAAATTCAAAAAGAACTTAAAGTTTGTGAAGCTAAAACTGATAAATCTTCAATTAATGAATCTCTCGAGGTTGAACTCAAGGACTTACCCCCTCATATCGAATACGCATTTTTGGAAGGTGACAACAAGTTGCCTGTCATAATTGCTAAGGATTTGAGTGTCGAGGAAAAAGCCGCTCTTATAAAGGTTTTAAAGTCACACAAGCGAGCCATCGCTTGGAAACTCTCCGACATGAAGGGTATTAACCCATAATTGTGTACTTACAAGATTCTTATGGAAGAGAACTACAAACCGACGGTTCAACACCAAAGACGAGTGAATCCAAAAATCTATGATGTCATCAAAAAGGAGGTTGAAAAACTTCTTGACACTGGATTAATTTACCCGATCTCGGATAGTCCTTGGGTGAGTCCTGTACATTGCGTACTGAAAAAGGGTGGCTTTACCGTTGTTGAAAATGATAAAAATGAATTGATTCTGACTCGACTGGTTATGGGATGGCGTGTGTGCATTGACTATCGTAAGTTAAATGAAGCCACCCGTAAAGACCACTTTCCACTACCGTTTATGGATCAAATGCTTGAGAGATTAGCGAGAAACGAGTACTATTGTTTCCTCGATGGTTTCTCAGGTTACTTTCAAATTCCCATCGACCCTCATGATCAAGAAAAGACCACATTCACGTATCCTTACGGAACGTTCGCCTATCGTTGCATGCCTTTTGACTTATGCAATGCACCGGGCATGTTCCAGAGGCGTATGATGGCTATCTTTCATGATATGATTGAAAAAACGATAGAAGTCTTTATGGATGACTTTTTGGTCTTTAGGAATTCATTTGAAAATTGCCTCTCTTATGTAGACAAGATGCTTCAAAGGTGCGAAGACGCCAATCTTTGTCTTAATTGGGAAAAAAGTTATTTTATGGTTAAGGAAGGAATTGTCCTTGGTCATAAAATTTCCAAAAAAGGAATTGGGGTTGATAATTGTAACACCCCCATTTTCGGGACAACGCAGCGGAACATATATGGGTGTTACTTCAGAGTACGAT